>JAOTRA010004572.1:0-10030 GCA_026260255.1 Pseudolaguvia tuberculata | reverse complement strand
GATGGATGGATGGATGGATGGATGGATGGATGGATGGATGGATGGATGGATGGATGGATAAATGGATGGATGGATGGCAGATGTTTACCCATGCCTGCAGCCGCCCTGGTAGTACTGCATTTCATCCATCCATCCATCCATTCATCCACTCATCCATCCATCCATCCATCCATCCAACCATCCATCCATCCATCCATCCATCCATCCATCCATCCATCCATTCATATAGCAATACTGATATAAATCACCTGCCAATCCAATATGGCTTATTAAAGAGATAAAAAACATAAATGTGTCATTATCAATTGATAGTGTAATTTCTTATAATGGCTTACCATCATCTTCCTCCGTAGCTGTAGTTAAAATAATGTGGCAGCGAGACAAAACTTAAAATGATAAAGAAATGGCTCCTAAGAGCACAAACACACTCAACACTGCAACAGCCTCAATGGAATACAATCAATCTAAATAACTGAACTGGCGGCAGTTGTATGGTACTTAAGAAACAGCCTCTAACAGGCTTAAATCCTTAAAATTAACCCAAATCCCGCTGACATCGAAGAACCTAAACCATTATGATCATCTTTATGGGAATAAAACCAATTAAATGAACACTGTTCACATAGCAACAGCAATTTCATTTGTTACTTTGGAGAAACTTAGGAGGAACTTTGGTTTGAAACCCCCTCACCTTTTCATTCATTTATTCATTCATTTATCTTCTAACCTGCCTATTCCCTAATTTGGTGTCACAGTGGTCTTGTGGACCCTATCCCAGAGCACATAGGGTAAAAGGCAGTGGTACACCCTGGACAGGTCACACGTAGGCAAACTCCTATGGCCAATTCGGACTCACCAATCAAGCTAATGTTTTTGGACTGTAGGAGGAAACCGGAGTACTCAGAGGAAGCCAACACAAGCACACGGAGAATCCCTAGCACAGGAATCGAACCCGGGACTAATTTTTGTTTTGGTCAACCAAGGGACCTGGACATAACAACCCCAACAACGCTCACTGAGGCCCCCTCGTGGGTCGGGACTCGCCTGTTGGGATACGCTGCAGTAGAGAGCATACCATAGCAGAGTAATTCTGAAATTATTATTTCCAATAAGTGCTTTATCCTGGACAGGGTTACAGTGACTCATCTGGGAAAACTAGTAAGAATTCAAGTAAATATTGGATGTTTACCACTTTAGCCTTGTCGCTATTTTACTTAGCTTTTCATGTTTATGCTCTTAAACACTAATTAGAGGGATAATCACTTTAGAATCTTACTGCTGTGGAGATGACAGATCACACACACACCTCTGAGAAACCGAACGGAATTCACTACCAAACATGGGTCGGATCAATGAAAGTCGATAGGTGTCTGTAGAGAGAAACGAGAGCATTACCTTTCATTAGTTTAAAATCAATAGCAAGAGATAGTTGTTGGTTTTAGCTCGAAGCTCCAGTAATGGTTAGAGCTAATGCTTTGGAGTAGGTCTCAGTAAATTACCCATCAGCCCAAGCTAGGTCACATGTCCTTGTCGCATTTCCCACTGATTACTTACACCCTAATAGTAAAAACTCCCCTACTTAAGCTCTGTTTATTGAATACTTCATTCATTCATCTTCTAAGGCGCTTATTCCCTAATTCGGGGTCACATGGGTCTGCTGGAGCCTATCACAGCGCACATAGAGCGAGAAGCAGAGGTACACCCTCAACAGGTCACTAGTCCATCGGAGAGCCACACATAGACGAACAACCACACACACTCACTCCTATGGGAAATTAGAATCACCAATCAACCTAATGTACAAGTTTTTGGATGGTGGGAAGAAACCGGAGTACCCGGAGCAAACCCAAACAAGCACTGAGAAAACATGCAAACTCGAATTAGTTTGCCTGTTGCATGATGGAAATTGAATTAGTTAAATTAGGCAAAAGCATAATAGATTTATCGATGGATAAATGTGACTCTCGATTTTCAGCTCTCGGAAAAATGCACGGCAGGAGGGATACACCTTGTAGTTACCGGTCCATCACGGGGCCAGACACACAATCATACTCACTCCATCTTATAGGCAATTTGAAATCAGTAATCAACATAACATATCTTTTTTTGGACTGTAGGAGGAACCCGAGAACCCGGAGTAAAACCATGTAAGTACAGAAAGAACATGCAAACTCCACATTAAAAAAGACCATGAATTGAACCCAGAACCGTCTTAATGTGAGGCAACAGTGCAAATCACTAAGCCAGCGTATTGCCCGACTTCAACGATTTCGATATTTTAGCTAGCAGTAATGCTACACTTTTGACTATAGTTTTTTTTGTACCCACCGTAACCTGATTTATCTAAACACATATACATTGTAAGCTACGATCAATTGTACATTAATTTGTGTGGCTTTGGGTGCAAAAACCTAATGAGCATCCAGCTGTGATGAAACTGGTTGCAGTATTTGAGGCAAACGTCAAAGGTGCTGACTCATCTGTCCTACTCTTTTGATTCTGAAGCCAGAGCAGAACCTACATTTAGCACATTGTATCCGTTCCACTGGCAAACACCCTGCGATGCGTGCTAGGAATGAATAAGCATACTTATTACGTCTCGGTTTGTACAATTACACTATATTGGCAATTGTTCGTGGTCACCTGAGCATCACAAACACATGCGAATTTTAAACATCTACTTCCATTTTTACTATTGAATGAAGCGTCGAATTTTAAACATCTACTTCCATTTTTACTATTGAATGAAGCGTCAGTCTTCTAGTAAGACCTTCCAGTACAATGTTGTTAGTATTAGTGAGATCAGACATTAATGTCATGTAATGTAAGGGTGGGTCAGTTGCCATTCCAGTTCATCCCGAAGGGGTTCAGTGATGGTAAGATCAGGACTTTGTGTGTTTTTTCCCCTCTAATAATAACCCAATATGTGATAATGGAGGTCAGGGGTTTTGTACTCAGCTCATTGTCATGCTTTTTTTCTTAAATAACATTAACTTAGGGCGACAGTGGACAGTGGTGGCATAGTGGATAGCACAGTCGCCTCACAACAAGAAGGTCCCAGGTTCAAATCCTTGGCCGGGATTATTCTGTGCGGAGTTTGCATGTTCTCCCCTGCTGAGATGGACTGGACCAGGGTGTACTTCCGCCTCTCACCCTATGTGTACTGAGATAGGTGCAGTGTGACCCCGAATTTGGGAATAAGCGGTTAAGAAGATGAATATTAACTTACTAGCACTATCGATTCGGAAGGCTTTTTTGGCCAGATTAGATTAATATGGCCACACATAGAAACTGAAATCTGAATGGTCAAAAATGTAACACCTACATGTAACAAAAATTAACAAAATAAATTGTTGGAAATAATTTAATACATTTTAATTATTATATTAAATATTATTAAGAAATATTAGAATTTAGTGAGTGTATTCAAAATAAAAAAAACCTGTCATTTTATGTACACTTGGTGGCCGCCTGATGAGTAAAAGAGCCCTAAGTAGCCGCTTAGTTTGTCTATGCCTTTGGCCAAAGCTCTTCTAAGACATTTCAATAGCCATGTTAACCCTTACTGTTTATTTTCTGCGCTAATTTTAAATATCCCAAAAATAATATTAACACACACACACACACACACACACACACACACACACACACACACACACATAAATAGAAAACCCTTCCAGCCATATTAGAGCTTAACAAGTCATTGTTGGGTTTTTCTTTTTGACTGACAGTGATGGGCAACCATATTTTTCCATTGTCTATCGAGCAACTAGTTGCTTAGCAACCTTTCCAAGCACTGCAGAGTGATGCAGGATAATATTGCGATGTGGCACAGATCGGAACAAACCTCCTACAGACAAGCTTTCTTGCAACAGCTACTGAGTCAGACATAAACAATTTGCACTAATGCATTAATATACTTTGTGCCACAGATACTCTAGTACTTTTATCTGGAATGGAAGAACATGATTTAAGTGTGTGTACCCTACTTGTCCATTTGTCTGCCTTTCTTTTAGGTTTGCCCTGTCTACCTGTCTCCTTTGTGTTTGTTTGTCTGTCTGTCTCCTCGCCTATGCCTTTGTCGGAATCCTGTTTGACCTGTCTTCTTACTAACCCATGAGACTGGATGTGCCATCTTATCTCTGTGAATAGAGTCTGTCTGTCTGTCTGTGTACATGCTACTGTAGAAGAAGAACCATTCTAGTAAAGAAATGCAGAGTATTGTTTATGTTATCCATAAACGAGGCAGCTTGACTGAAGCTCAACCACTCTCTCCAAAGCAGTAAAGACAAACTCAAGAGGACATGCTGGGCTTGTCCCACATTGGCTGTACGAGATGATTGGACGCTTCTCAGATTGAAACTGTAGGAAACACTGCTTTCCTTTTTTAACAGGGGCTCCCCACTGTGGTTACTTAGAAAATTCAGCTTTAGAAAGAGCTGAATTTAGAGAGGAAGCGATGGTAGAATGAAGGTAACTCAATACAGAATAAATGGATTTTAACTTCCTTTTAGTATTAGGTTTTAATTTGAGTTGCTTTTTTTAGCTACAGTCAAAGAAAAATTGATTTAAATGTTACATTTCTGGGACTTACACTTATATCCATATGTCTACCCAGTTTCCTATTACATTTCTAATTCAATATGATTCTAACCCAACATAAAACAAACAACAGCTCAACATGTCAGCCTGGAGCCTGTATCAGTGCACATAGGACAAAAGGCAGTGGTACACCCTGGACAGGATGCCAGTCCATCGCAGGGACACACAAAGACAAACACTTACACTCACTCCTATGGGAAATTTGGAATCACCAATCAACCTAATTTACATGTTTTGGGAATGTATGAAGAAACCGGAGTACCCTGAGGAAACCCACGCAAGAACGGGAAGAACATGCAAACTTTGCATAGAAACAAACACGGGACCTTCTTGTTGTGAGGCAACCATGCTAACCACTACGCCACATACACCCATACACTCACTCCTACGGGAACTTTAGAATCATCAATCAACCTAATGGACATGTTTTTAGAGGAAACCAGAGTACATGGAGAAAGCCCATGCTGCCAGAGTGGGAAGAACATGCACACAAAAAGACCTGGGAATCAAACCGGGACCTTCTCACTATGAGGCGACGTGTATTCACTTCTATGGACAACAAATTGAAACAGATGAGCTGGTGATTAAAGATGTGCTTTGATTCATGACATGTAAAGGAATATAAAGACAATAATATTGACACACAGCTCTTGAATGGTACAGTGCCTCTGAAAGAGAGACTTACTTAGGAGCCTATTACCAACAACTGAGGATGTAATTAAATAAATATATACTCATTTTCTTAAATATAATACAGCAATTACAGTGAAACGTGTAAATCTCCATTTAATTTTCACTATATTGTCAAAAGTTTGTCCATCAGATCTACGTGTGATTCCCCTCCAAACTGTTTCTACAAACCTGGAAGCCCACAGTTGGTCTAGATTGTTTGTTGTATGTTGTAGCATTACATTATTCATGCTGGGTTATTATTAGTGTGTGTAAAACACACACAAAGTCTTTATCTTACCACCACTGAACCCCTTTAGGATGAACTGGAATGGCGACTGACCCACCCCAGACCTCCTTACCTGACATTAGTGTCTGATCTCACTAATCCTGTTAAAACTGAATGAAGAGGTATCTCACAGTCAAGCACAACATTGGACTGGAAGGTTTTACTAGAAGTCTGGAGCTTCATCCAATAGTAAAAATGGGAATCAATCTGGAAGATGACAGTAGAAATAACATGTGTTTGGGATGCTCACATTACCACCAACTTAGTTTTTATTAGTATGTACATTACCTTTTGTTAAAACTAAACTGGTAAAGACGATGGTCTAGATGTATGACCAGAAAATAAAGTGTATCACAAAGTTGAAAATATATCTGGATGGAAACTGGCACTGTAAGCTGATGCAATCATGTCCTGTTGGATTATAAATATACTGTAAGTGGCTTGTGGCAGACATTCGACCTCTTCGAGATTTTCTGCTGAAATCAAGCTGCAACTGCATTGTTTCCCGTTCGCAACATGGCCATATTTTATTTCTATTTATTTTAATATTTTATATCTACCTGTATTAGCATGGTCGCCTCACAACAAGAATGTCCTGTGTTCGATTAACGGTTTTGCATGTTTCTCCATGTGGGTTTCCTCTGGGTACTCTGGGTTTCCTCACAGAGTTCAAAAACATGTATATTAGGGTGATTGGTGATTCTAAATTGCCCATAGGAGTAAGTGTGTGTATGTGAGTCGTTATTGGTCTATGTGTAGACCCATCCCGTTTGTACCCCTGCCTCTCAGCCTATGTGCCTTGAGAGAGGTTTCAGTAGATCCCCGTGACCCCAAATTAGGGAATAAGCGGGTTAAAAAATTAATAAATGAATGCACAGCAAGAATACCCGTGCTTACGTTGGTTTACTCCAAGTACTCCAGTGTCATCCCACAGCCAAAAAACATATGGGTTGGGTTGATTCTAAATCAGCCAGAGGAGCGAGTCTGAGTCTGTTTGTGGCCCTGTGATGGACTGTTAATCTGGACACTTCCTGCCTTTCGTCCCTTTCAGATATTGTTAAGATAGACCCTAGCGGATCCCAGTGATCCCGAATAAGAGTTACTAAAAAAAACCCTTACAGTTAAGGGAGAATTTCCCTTTCAATAAACTGAGGTAGTCAGGTGTCAGAAGCTTCTTCGTGTTTCTGAGGTTCTGGACTGGACTGGAGTTGTGAGTCTCCCGTAGATAAAATGGAACAGACAGCGATATTTCCAAACATTTACATTACATTATCTCTAAGACAGGAAGGCAATACCACTTGAAAGACACCTTGTGCTGGCTTTGTAGAATGTGTCACCTGCAATTTGTTACTTGTCAAAATAAACTATTCACATATCAGAGCATGGAGGAATTGATCAGTAGCTCTGTGGCTTGGAAAGATCTATTCAGTCCTGTCCTTCTACACATATGCTATAGGTTTGCGAACATCTCACCATCAGATCCATGTATGTTTCTATATCAAAACATAAAGGGGCGTGGTACAGAATGTTGAAGCATGGACAATAGGTTGATCTGTATATCTAAATTGTCCAAAGAAGTGAGTGTACATGTGGTTGCTGGTCTATATGTTGCCCTGCATTGGACTGACAACCTGTCCAGGGTGCACCCCTGACTTTGCCATATGTCTTTCTTTGCAATAAGCAGATTCAAAGATGTCTCATGATGGTCTTTTCAAATATGGCCAACAACATCTACAATCATCATCCTCAACCGATGACCACCACACACAACCGCTCCTAGTAGGATGTGTGTGTACAGATGGGCATACAGATGATATAAAGTTTGACATTTGGTAGACACCAGAGCAACTTACATTTTGTCTCTTTTTTTACTGAGCAATTGTGGGTTAAGGATCTTGCTCAAGGGCTCACAGTTGTTGCTTGGTGGAGACGGGCATCGAACTCCGGTATTTCTGATATTAGTCCAACACCTTAACCACTAGGCTACCACTATCCCACAGGTGATATCTCTTTTATTAGAGGAGACAAGAACATCCAAGATCCTTCTCAATATCACAAACAAGACAATAATTAATAGTGTTGTCTGTGTTTTATTTATATTTCTGTGTTCTTTCTTTATGATTAAAATACTATGATACATCAGTATTAAAGAAATACTCCAATTTCTCACTTTTTTGCTTCTTGGAGGACAAAATGTCTAGTTTAAGAGATTAAGAATGAAAACTTTTAGGGGTTTTTTCCTATAGTCATGCTGATATTCTCTTCAATTCTCTTTTTTTTTGTACTTTGGTTGCTCCCGTTAGGGGTTGCCACAGCGGATCCGCACATTTGACTTGGCGGGGTCTTAGGCTGGATGCCTTTCCCAACGCAACCCTCCCATTTATCCGGGCTAGGGCTCGGCACTAAGGCACTAATTGCTGGGATTTTATGATCAATTTAGACACACCAATCCGCCTAATCCTATGATTTTGGACAGTGGGAGGAAATCAGAGTACCCGGGGGAAACCCCCAGGCATGGGAAGAACATGCAAACTCAGCACAGAAAAACCTCCAACCAGGGAATTCTCTTTAATTCTACAGTAACTGTGCTAGTCGAGGTCTATATCTAGGTCTATGTTTAGGTGTAGGTCTACGTCTTGGTCTAAGTCTAGAACTAGGTCTATGTGTAGGTCTGGGTCTGTGTTTAGGTCTAAGTCTATTCCTCAGTTTATGTTTAGTTCTATGTCATGTTTAATTCTAGGTCAATGTTCCTATTTCGGTCTATCTTTAGCTCTATTTATATGTTTAAGTCTAGAACTACGTTTGAGTCTATGTTTAGTCTCATGCTCAGGTTCCAGTTATGTCAGGTCAGGTTCTGTTAGTTTTAGTTTTTTTGTTTCTTTGTCTTATTCTTTGATAACTGCATTGGCAGCCAAACCCAATCTTCCGCCTGTGACACATATTAAATAAATCACCCCTCTCCTCCAATGTAATATAACATTAATATTCCTAACAAAGCAAACATGAAAATATTTTATCGTAGCTCTAATACTTATGATCCGAGGTATGGGCTCTGTTTAAAATATATGGAACAGTGAAGCCGTACTGTCATTGCAGTTCATGCTCAATTAAGTTTATTTTAAACACACGAGTGCTGTCATTCTACGCAAAGGCACAATCATAAAGAGCTACTAGTTAATTAACGGGCTACAATTTCAATGGTACATTTGTTGGTAAGGTTAGAAAGGAATTCTTTAGACACGTAGCCAAGAAGAATGTTTAAAAGGTTCTGTAATGTAAATGGTTTTTTTGCCTATCCGTTCTCACTAGATTGGGGTCAGATTGCGGTCAGAATTTGTGTTTGTATTGAACAGTTCAGGACATTTTGGACCGCTTTCTTTCTTGTTTGCATGTTTCTTCAGGTCTGCACCAGTGACATCTGATTTTTAATTCTGATTCGATTCTGGACTTTTGAGCATCAATTCAGGAATTGTAAAAGATAGAATCGCAATGCATTGTTGGACTGAATCTTTCTGCAACCTCTCATAATACACAAGTAGGCAGATAGACATAGTTAGAGAATGGAGAGAGAGAGAGAGAGAGAGAGAGAGAGAGCGAGAGAGAGAGAGAGAGAGAGAGAGAGAGGGAGATGCTTCAATGACATGAACATTTGGGAAGAAATAGAGAAAATCTATTAAAAAATTCACAGGGCAAACACATTTGTATGTTTCTACATAATAATACTGATAATAAAAAGAAGTGAGATATTAGTGTGACTATTTTCTTCTACCAACAAGTGATAAGTGACTTGTATTCAAAGTAATATGTAATAATTGGTTTGGGATTATCAGGACAACCTGTGGGCCACAGTCTGGTTTTATTACCCCGAAACGAGAGTAAAAGAATGAAGGATGAATCAGGAAACAGCCTCCATACCATCATCACTTACCCTAATGCAGCATAATCTAATGGTGGCCTACACACTATCACAGTGCAAACCGTACGCTATTGTCTGCTTTCCCTACTGCTTTCCGACATACCAATTATTATAGCTCACTTAGCTTTAATGAAAGGCTAAGTTTGAAGCCAGGGGTGTATATATTTATAACAGTGATTAGTATTAGAATGCTTCGGTATAGCGCTTCTTTGTCAGAAAGGCTTCTGAAATATTAAAGGAGTTTCAGAATACTAGGAGGTTCTTAGCTATTTTATTCATGGACAGTGGCCATAAATGAATAAAAAAAATAGTAGCCCCAGTAGTTTTAAGTAGTCATATGTCCTCTAATAAAGTCTAGAATTCCTACAGCTTTTATTACAAAGGTTAAGTGAGACCAAACCAGCTATCAGACCTGTGCCTCACTCAATTTATCCCATAATGAAGCCTGAAGGTAATTATTTTAATATTATTTAATAACTTTTAGATAGATAGATAGATAGATAGATAGATAGATAGATAGATAGATAGATAGATAGATAGATAGATAGATAGAT
>JAOTRA010004562.1:0-10031 GCA_026260255.1 Pseudolaguvia tuberculata | reverse complement strand
CTCAGGGCAACACATAGACAAACAACCATTCACACACACATTCACTCCTATGGACAATTTACAATCACCAATCGACTGTGGAAGGAAACCGGAGTACCCAAAGGAAATCCATGCAAGGAACATGCAAACTCCGCACAGAAAGATCCTCGGCCTGGGAATCAAACCCGTGCTAACCACCGCGCCGCCCCTTTGTTTGATTATTTTTCATTTTTCCAAAGAATCTTGATGCATGATTCAGTGTTGCGCAGCGCAAGTCATATCCTCCGACCAGCAGGTGATTTCGGGATTAATTTTTTAATTTTTGTCAGTTTTGAAAAGCGCAAATTGCACAAATAAGTTAAGAGGCAAACTGTGAGAGATGTAAAGAATCATGAGCTATACATATACTGTGTACTAAAGCTCAAAAAGAAAATACAAATGGAGAAAACTGTAGTTTGTGGTTAAGAAAATATTTTTAATTATTTTATTTAAATATTTGTAATTATTTTATAATATTTTGATTTGGATTTTTAAGTGTACCTATTTTTTAGGGATTCTTATTTTTATGGACATTTTAATTGAAAATGAAAAACCAAAATGACGTAGAAATGATTGTGTGTCCATGGAAGCTTAGATTTTCTGTCCTGTCCCTGCAGATCACTAGACCGCTCAGTTACACCAAGCGGCAGTTTGACGTGGAGGAGGAAGACGTGGACAAATTAGCTCTCAGGTATATGTGTGTGTGTGTGTGTGTGTGTGTGTGTGTGTGTGTGTTAGAGAGAGAGAGAACAGCTGAATACGAAATTAAACATATCCTGTAAGGACATCCTGTAATATGAGTTAATGATGTAATGATGCTGAAATGTGATGTCATCTGTACCCTAAACCCACCACAGGCAGGGGGGTTTTTCTACTTCATGTTCTTCTTGTGGTGCTTTTCTCTGGGTACTCCGGTTTCCTCCAACAGTCCAAAAACATGTACATTAGGTTGATTGGTAATTCGAAATTGCCTAGATGAGTGTCAGTGTGAGTGTGTGTGTGTGTGTGTGTGTGTGTGTGTGTGTGTGTGTGTGGTGTATTTGTTTATTTGTGGCCTTGCAATGGACTGGCGACTGTCCAGGGTGTGATAGGCTCCAGCAGAGACCCAAAATTAGGGAATAAATGAGATGAATGAATGAATGAATGAATGAATGAATGAAGACTGAGGCGTAGTGTAGTGTTTTTCATCCTGGAGGTGGCTCTCATTGATCTCATTGGTCATTGATGGGTCTTGTTTTTTCTTCAGGGTGGATCTGTGGAATGGCAGCAACTTGAAGTTTGGAGACGAGTTTTTAGGTGGTGTTCGAGTGCCGCTGAAGGTTTTGGGTCAGGAAGGCGTTCATGACGCTTGGTATAACCATGGAATTAACCGACACCACCAAAAGATTAACCTACACCATCATGAGATTAACCTACATCACCATGAGATTACCCTACACCACCAAAGGATTAACTGGCAGCATTTAGAGATTAACCTACACCACAGGAGATTAACCTACACTACCATCAGATTGACCTACACCACAGTGAGATTAACATACACCACCAAGAGATTAACCTACATCACCAAGAGATTAACCTACACCAGGAGTGGGCAATCTCGGTCCTGGAGGGCCGCTGTCCTACAAAGTTTATCTCCAACCCTTATTAAGCACACCTGAATCAACTAATCAGGCTCTGGCTAAGTGCACTTAAACTTGCAGAGCCAAGTTGGAGCTAAACTCTGCAGGACACCGGCCCTCCAGGACCGAGATTGCCCACCCCTGACCTACACTATTATGAGTAGAAACTATAGACTACACCACCAGTTTAACCACAGCATTAGCAGCATAACTACACTACTCTCTCTCTCTCTCTCTCTCTTTCTCAGGTACTTCCTGCAGCCGAGGGATAACAGTGGTAAATCAGTGAAGGCAGATGAACTGGGTTCTTTAAGGCTGAACATTGTTTACACAGAAGATCATGTATTTCCCTCAGTGTGCTATAGTGACCTCACTGACCTGCTGCTGCAGTCTGCACAGATGGAGGTGAGGCTCATGATCTACATCCACCTGGACATATTAATGTCCTGGAAACGTCTCTATAACAGGACATGATGGGCAAACACACACCATGAGGTTTCTCCAGACTTTAAACCTACCAAGGACCAAGTTTAACTTTATTTCAGTCATTAAAATACAAATAAATCTTTAATGAAGTTTAATTATGTTTAATTATTACACTATCCACTATTACACTTTTCTTTTCTCTCATTTAATAATCAATAATCTATAAATGGATGGAGTTTTACTGGAGTATTTGTCCTTTAAGTATAACAATGTGGTTCTAATAACAATTATAAAGAGTGTGTGTGTGTGTGTGTGCGTGCGTGTGTGTGTTTGTGTGCGTGTGTGCATGTGTGTGTGTGGTTATTGTAGCCTGTCTCAGCATCATCTGCCCACATCCTTGGAGAGGTGTGCCGGGAGAAGCAGGAAGCGGCCGTCCCTCTCGTCCGTCTCTTTCTGCAGTACGGTAAAATCGTACCATTTGTCAGTGCAATCGCCAACGCAGAGGTTAACCGGACACAGTGAGTACACACACACACACACACACACACACACACACACTCACTCATCACCCTACATTTGGTAGTCTCCATAACACAGAGTGTTTCATACAATCTGTTGAATCGAACATCAGCCTTTATGGTATCGGTCCAACACCTTAACCACTAAGCCACCACTTTCCCACCTTTTTTTAAATTGTACTTCAGTTTTATACTATGTTTAGTCCCAGGTTTGATTCCTAGGTTTCTTAGGCTTCTTCGGTTTCTTCCTACAACTCAAACAAATGTACATTAGGTTGATTAGTGATGCTAAAAATGTGTGGCCCTGTTTTGGCCTGGCGTCCTGTCCAGGGTGTACCCCTGCCTTTCACCTTAAGTGTGCTGAGATAGGCTTCAGCAGACACCTATGATCCTGAATTACGAAATTATGGTTTCGAACCATTTCTCTCATTCATCTTCTAACTCGACTGTTTCCTAATTCGGGATCATGGGGGTTAGCCGGAGCCTACCCCAGCGCACATAGGGCGAAAAGCAAGGATACACACTGGACAGGTCCGTGTGTCCGTCACAGCGCCACACATAGACAAACAACCACACACACATTCACTCCTGTGGGCAATTTAGAATCACCAATCAACCATTTTGGACTGTAGGAGGAAACCAGAGTACCCGGAGTTGACTCACACAAGATTGGGGAGAACTCCCGGCCCAGGAATCAACTCTTGCTGTGAGGAAAAATTGCTAACCCCTAGGCCACTACACGGCCAGCCCTGCCCCGCCCCACCCTGAGTTTTTTATAGTTGTGTGTATTAATTATTAGTCATGTGTTGGTGGTTCTGGAGGTTGTGATCAATGAGTGTTTTTCCTCCTCAGGGATCCCAACACTATATTCCGAGGAAATTCATTAACATCCAAATGCATTGATGAAACCATGAAGCTGGCAGGAATGCACTATCTACAGGTCACTCTCAAACCCATCATTGATGAGGTGAGCACACTTATAGCTGCTGTCTCTCTCTCTCTCACACACACAATACTCTAATCTTCACTCTCACACTCTTTCTCTCTATCTCTATAAATTGCTCACTCTTTCTCACTCTCTCTCTTTCTTTCTCTGTCTCTCTATCTCTCTTTTAGTCTTAGAGAGTGTGTGTGTGTGTGTGTGTGTGTGAAGTCTGAATTGCTGAACGAAAGATCATGGTTTTAATTCTCACCACCACAAAGCTACTTTGGGCCCCTGAGCCTTAAACTCCTTAACTGTGAGTGTGTGTGTGTGTGTGATGTGTATTTGTGTATCCTTGTGAGTGTATAATATTGTGTGCATAAAGTATATGTATGACAGTGTGTGTTTGTGTGTGTGGTGTAGATCTGTACCGAGCACAAGCCATGTGAAATCGACCCTGTTAAGCTGAAGGAATCAGAGAATCTAGAGACTAACAGGGTGAGTCATACTTCCCTCCGCCTGCCTGCGTGTGGTTTCCCTGTGTGTGTGTGTGTGTGTGTGTGTGTGTGTGTGTGTGTGTGTGTGTGTGTGTGTTTGAGGCTGTTTATTACAGAAGCATGTGAGACTTGTTTATTTATCAGTTTGAAATAAAGCAGTAGAGACAGTCAGAGCCCCGAGCTGGACAGGCTGAAGAGCATTTCTAATTTGCAGATATTTCTACAGTTGTCTGTGTTCATCTGCTCCATGCCCCAACTGCGGTGTGTGTGTGTGTGTGTGTGTGTGTGTGTGTGTGCGCTTTCCTTCACCTCCCTCTCCATGCCTGTTCTCAGGAGAACTTGCGCCAGTACGTGGATCGCATTTTCAACGTCATCACCTCCTCCGGTGTCAGATGCCCCACCGTTATGTGCGACATTTTTTTCTCCCTCCGAGAATCCGCTGCCACCCGTTTCCAAGGTAACCGTGTACACGCTTTCCATGACCTTGAGTTAGAAACCAAATGATGTGCAGCATAAAATCTTGCATTTGGTGGAGATCATTACTCTTGCTTTTCATGGTGTGTGTGTGTGGGTGTATGTGGTGAGGGTGGGGGGAACAGGGAGGTTAAGTCACTCTGAGGTTCTTATAAAGTTCTTTATCTCCTTATGGTCACTCTGGACCCCATACCATGTCCTTGTTTTCTTTCACCACCTGCTCGCTAGAGCTATTTGGGAAAAAAAGTCAGAAGCAGGTTGGAAGTTTGTATGATGCCACCTGCTGGACACTAAGACTCACTGCAGGGACTTTATTCCCCACTGAGTGTGGAGACTCTGTGCTGAGACTTTTAGACATGACATCATTAATGTCATCAGAAAAGAAATCTTTATAAAACCATCTAGAATGCATAGCATGTCACTGCCATGTCCTCCATCAGAACTGTGTGATTATGATATCCAACCCATCACGGCAATTATGGTAATATTGATGGAATGATCCTGATGATGTTTATGCTAGTGTCATAGCAGCTAGCACAGTAGCCTCACAAAAAGAAGATCCCAGTTCGATTCCCAGACAAGAGTTTGCATGTGCTCCAAAAAGTAACATTAAGTTAATTGGTCATTCTAAATGTGTGTGTGTGGTTGATCTCCAGCAGACACCCGTGACCCCGAATTAGGGAATAAATGGGTTGGAAGATGAATGAATGAATGAATGAATGAATGAATGAATGATAATGATGGTGATGATGGAGTGATTGTGAATGTTCACAGTGGACCAAGACGTGAGGTACACAGCCGTTAGTAGCTTCATCTTCCTTCGTTTCTTTGCCCCAGCGATTCTCTCCCCCAACCTGTTTCAGCTCAGGCCACATCATCCGGTAAGTGTTTACTTATTAAACATACATCACAGACCAAAATATTTATTAAACCCTTCTATCCTTCTTCTTGTTTTTCTTTTCTTTCTTGTTTGTTTGAACAGGATCCTTGTACGTCCCGGACTCTGACACTCATTTCTAAAACCATCCAGACCCTGGGAAGTCTCGCCAAGTCGAAATCAGTAAGTCAGTCGGGGGGCTGAATATTGTCTTTATGGTAATCCAGGTTCACCCTGCGAGTTCTGTAATCCTGCTTTGGGATTTGTGGCTGTACGAAAATTCAATTCGATACATACGTATCAAAATCAGTAAAACTGACAGCTTGTCCCAGAGCAAACCGACGGCCACGGTGGCAATGAAAAAAGTGGGTAAAGGAGGAAACATTGAGAGGAACCAAACTGAACAAGGAACTCATCCTTATTTGGGTTAGAACAGATTATAAAGTGACAGTGTGTGTAGGTGTGTGTGTGTGGGTAAACAGTTGTAGTTGGACTCCTGGCAACCTGTCCAGGGTGCCCTATGTCTGCTGGGATAGGCAATGAATGAATGAATGAATGAATACTATAGAGTTGCATGTACATCAAATCAGAACATGATAACAATCAAAGAAAAAAGAAAACCAGCAACTGCGAATCTGGAGAACGTGCAAAAATGCGTGAGGGATTTTTTTTGCTTTTGTTGCATTTCACACAATGTGTGCAGACTCATTAGAGGGTGAAACTAATGCAACAGTCGCATGTTGTTGGTTTATCTGAAGGTGTAAAAGTATTAGTGTGCTCCTCTTTTGGTTTCTGTGGGTTTTAACAGATGAACTATAAATAAATTGGGCATTTACATGAGAACTATCTGATATTTTTCTCCAGGGCAACTTTAAAGAGTCGTACATGGCAGCATTTTATGATTATTTCAACGAGCAGAAGTATGCAGATGCCGTCAAAAATGTGAGTTGTTCATTTATTCTTTATTAAACTCTACTTGTACATTTACGGTGTTTGTTCACGGAGTCACCGCCATGACAACAGTATGATCACTAATGATTGTCGTTCATGAACATTTCGTTATCCCTTAATATGACCAGAGAACTAAGTAAGGTGGCTTACTGGTTCACGCACTCCCTTCATAGCAAGAAGGTCATAGGTTCGATTCCTGGGCAAGGATCTTTCTGTGTGGAGTTAGACCTAGGGGCCCCAAGTGTAACTGAAATAAATATAAATATATGCAGGAGACGAGTAAAAACATTGACATGATTTAAGCAACAGCTACAACGAATACAATTGATTGTGTTAGATTTATAGTATGAAATAATCAAGGATTGACAAAGTCGGCACTGAGGGGCCCCTAAGTAAAATTAAGCATAGGATCAGTTAAAGGCTTGAACTGAGGTAGGGATTCACCCTGGACAGCTCGTCAGCCAATCACAGGGTCACAACAGACAAACAACCACACACGCTCACTCCTATGGACAATGTAGAGTCACCAATCTAATGTTTTTGGACTGTGGGAGGAAACTGGAGTACCCAAAGAATACCCATGCAAGTGCAGGGAGAACATGCAAACTCAGCACAGAAAGACCCCTTGACCGGGAATCGAACCCGCGACCTTCTTGTTGTGAAGTGACCGTGCTAACCACTGTGCCGCCCTTCAACAATTCATCTAGACTGATTTTTTTTTTTGGCTTTGTCTTATTTTGAATGTGATTAACGGCTAATAAAATGTCACATCGCAAGTATTTTCTGCTGAATGACTCGAAATGACAACCGTCTCTTTCATTCAAGACTCAAATCAGGTTCTTTTTTTAACATTAACACAAGTGTGTAATAGGAACTTTGTATTATCCGGTTTGGTATTATTTACATGATTTCCATAGCAACCCCAAGCTCATAACCCATAACTCATCTAAACAGAGGGAGAGAGGGGGGTCAGAAGGGGGGAAGAGGAGAGAGAGAGAGAGAGAGAGAGAGGAAAAAGAGGGGGAGGGAAGAAAAGGGGGTGGAATAGGAAGAATATGAGCGAGAGAGAGAGAGAGAGAGAGAGAGAGAATAAATTAATTAAATAAGAGAATGAATAAATGAATGAATGAATGAATGAATGAATGAATGAATGAATGAATGAATGAATGAATAGTAAGAAGGCAAATAAAGTTGATCAGGAGAAATAACAGTCGTTTATTTACCTCACATTTCACACACTAATCATTTCATCCTTCCTCTGATATCTGCAGTTCCTGGATTTGATCTCCTCGTCTGGGAGATGGGACCAGAAGAGCATCGAAACACCCATCATGTTAAAAGAAGGGTAAGAAGCAGTACTGTAATAACCATCATCATCATCATCACCCCCCGGTCGGAATAAACTAAAGATGATGTAATGCATGTGATCAGGGACAGTCTGGAACAGTTAGAACTGCGATCCAGTTCCTGAATATTAAAATAGTAATTCATCCATTCATTCATTCATTCATTCATCTTCTAACTTGCTTATTCCACTAACAAACTTTACTCCAGTTTATTCATCTTAATAGTATATAATGATCTTGTTTTATCGGGGTCTTTAGAAATGTTTTTTTTTCTTCCTTCATTCCAAACCATTCCAAACCATTTTGATAGTTAAGCAATGAGCCGAATTAATTGTTTAATGAAGTATAATAATAAACTCTGCACTGCTGTGACCATCTAAGACAAAGGTGTCCAAACTCGGCTCTGGTGGGCCGGTGTCCCGCAGTTTACCTCCAACATGCCACAACACACCAACTCATATGTTTTAAGTATACCAAGCAGGACCTTGATGAGTTGATTCAGATGTATTTTATGAGGATTGGAGCTAAACTCTGCAGGACACCCCGTCCCTCCAGGACCGAGTTTGGACACCACTGATCTATAATCTCTGGTTTTCGAGACACATTGAGGTGTCTTTTTTCTTGTATCTTTATGCTGGGCACAGGAACGTTAAACTGACTTATAAGAGGGTTGATGGAAAGGGGTCTTGCAGGTAAGCTGCACCTAATTGGCTGCTGTTCTGCCCCTCACAGCCCTGCCCACTTCCCTGATACCTGTAAATTGTATAGACAATTATCAGCGAAGTGCCAAAAACATGAAAACACGCCGAATTTAATGCAGACAAAAGCTCCTGCTCTTGTTGTGTTGTGTGTTGTGGTCAAAGATATTATCACGAGGGGAGACAGATCAAACCATCTAACCTTGTTCGGATTGCTAATTGGAGATTAGCAAGGCTTTTCACTTTCACTTTCCCAGATAAATGGATGTCACTGGATAAAGATGTCTGCTGTAAATGTAGTCGAGTTTCTCATACAGGTTCACATCACAAAGGACATGGAGTTCTATATTCCAAATACAATCAATTTAAATACACTTTTGGAATGCAAACACGCCATATAAACACCTCATTCGCGATAAGAGTGTTGTGCTGAGAGAGGTGGAATAGATGTTCAAAGTTGGGTTGTTGATTGATAGACCAGGAAGTCCACGTCCCTCAGTCTTGGGTCCCTGAGCAAGACCCTTAACCCTTCCTGCTCTAGAGACACTGGGGTTAGCAGATTTAAAGCCACATTTAGCTTTGCGCCGTGGTATAGTGGATTGAGGCGCAGACACCCACATGTGCAAGTCCCCAGAAACCCAAATTCTTTCCGGTCCCATCTCTCGCCCTTCCTCATTTACCCCAGGGACTATAAAAAAATGAGGCTCCAGAATGACTATAATGATGACCTGTGCCCACGCCGGAGATATGATGGGACCCCCACATGATACACTTTGTCTAACCATAGTCAACAGCGACTCTGTCTTATGGAGGCTGACATCTGCGCTGTCCCTCATGTGACACCTCCATTACCACCTGACTGGTTCCCATTATTCAATCCTCACGCAGTGCATTGAGCACTGTCTCCTCTCCTGATAATATCTCTGGTTGTTGCCTCTCCATGTTCTTTGATAGCACCACCTAGTTGTCATAGAGGCTGGACATGGCATGGACCGAGCACAGACCCGTTCTACAAGTTAGATAGAATGAAGTCTGTGAGCCTGTAGCTACAGCGTGTGATACCATATGATGAGACCAAGTCTACCATTTCAACGTGCTTTGAAATTCACACACAGGCATTTACTTAAGATGTGGACTTTATGTTATCACTGCTTTTCAATCATCAAGAAAATGATTTGTTGGAAACAGTCAGGACTTAAAAGCATGTCATAATGTAATAAATTAAAAAAACTACTTATTAGTAATGCTTGTGATTAAGAAAACCTTTAATAGTTTGTAAACACAAGGCGGGTTTAAAGACGGCTCTTTAACGGTTTATCTTCTCTCTCTGTGTTCTATTTGGCTGGTGGCCAGATTCATGATCAAAAGAGCGCAAGGAAGGAAACGCTTCGGCATGAAGAACTTTAAGAAGAGATGGTTCCGGCTTACTAATCACGAGTTCACATACCATAAAACCAAAGGTAATGCAGATAATGTGACATCATCACCTGATGAGGCGTAAATATATATATTGTATCTACGCTATTGGTTGCTCTCAAAGACAGTATGTAGGAACGTACAAACTTACATGGATTTTTCTTTTATCAGTACTTTCACTATACTCTTGAGTGTGGTGGAGGTGAAGAGAGTTTCTGATAGGGTGATGAAAGTGAGGCTGGAAGTTGAGGGCGTGATGGTAAATA
>JAOTRA010004491.1:0-10038 GCA_026260255.1 Pseudolaguvia tuberculata | reverse complement strand
CACACACACACACACACACACACACACACACACACACACACACACACACACACACACACACACACACACACGAACCAAATTAATAAATCCAAAACAACTATCTTTGGATCAGTAGAGGAAACCAGAGATCCCTGTGGAAACCTCTGAATCAAGAACATTCATTCATCTTCTTAACTGCTTATTCCCTAATTCGGGGTCACGGTTGTCTGCTGGTGCCTAGATCAGCGTACATAGGGCGAGAGGCAGGTGTACACCCTGGACAGTTTGCCAGTCCATCACAGGGCCACACAGACAAACAACCACAACACACATTCACTTCTATGGACAATTTAGAATCACTAATGTACATGTACAATGTTTTTTAACGGTAAGAGGAAACCGGAGTACCCAGAGAAAACCCATGCAAGCATGGGGAGAACATGCAAAATCCACCCAAGAGCTTCTTATTGTGAGGAGACAATGCTAACCACTACGCCACCCTATCAAGAACATTAGACTGATTATTTATATTAACTTTAATAATTAATTATCAGATTCATTTTAACTAATCTTTTTGGTAAGGAAGAATTCTGTAAACATCCGGAAAGACTACCATACTATGCAGATTAAGAGAATTTACGCATGGTACCTATAAAAACAGATGGCTCAGGACGTCAGAGCTCAACATTGCAAAAGTGTCTGCTTTTGGTTATTATTATTAATATTATGCTTTTCAGTATCAGACCGGTTGGCTGAAAACAACAACAATTGAAAGCATTTCCGCTTCAGTCTGTCGGATGCCCTTACTTTCGCTGTGCCTCTGTATCCATCACCAGGGAGACGTAGCCATCGATCAGAGAGAAGGAGAAAAACTTGCACTCCATTTCAGCAGTGAGACTGGCAGCTTCTTTAGGACTACACACACCACACACACCACACAAAAAGCAAATCACAAACTTCCATTATTTATAGCATGTGAAACTATAGTTAGTATACAATTCAAGGAGCACATCTAAATCTTTAGTATGCGGTAAATACGTAAAGTTCCCAGATGTTCCACTACTCCTACCTGGATTTGGAAAAACACATACGACAGACACTTTACTATCCTATAATACCGCAGAAGAGACGACTTGTATGTGCAATTGGTGTTAAGACATTTACAAATGCACAGAAGCAGTATTTTTAATTAGCTTTAAATACCGTATTTTCTGGACTATAAGGTGCACCGGATTATAAGGTGCATTAAGCAGTGGTGTTTAAAAGATTTTTTAGGAAGTGCGCCATGTTCCAGAAGAAACATCGACTGAGATAGAACTCAATTGTAGCTCAGACTTAAATAATGCACGGTTTGGCACAGCCCATCCCAGAATTTCCCTACAACTGACTTATCTGCTGTAAATGTCCACATTTGGGTCTGAGAAAACTTCGGTTTAGAGTTTGTTAAAAAATATTAGCAATGTTTTTAACATCTGCATCATTTCCTACCCTGTTTACTCCCCAGGATGCAGGGGTTTGCTGGAGCCTATCCCAGCACATATAAAGTGGGAGGTAGGGGACAGGTCCCCTGGACAAATTGCTAGTCCATCCGGATAATCCGGTTTCCTCCCACAGTCCAAACCAATGTACTTTAGGTTGATTGGTTAGTTTAAATCGCCTATAAGAGTTTGTGTGTGGCCCTGTGATGGACTGGCAACCTCCCAGTATGTACACCTCTCCTGCCTTTCGCTCTTGAAAGGACCTCTGTGACCCCAAATGAGGATATAGCAGGTGTAGAAGATGACTAAAAAAAAACCAGACAATACAGCAGCTGAAGTTGTACCTCCTCCGGACCCACATGCTCTGGATTTCTTCTGTGGTCCATTAAGAAAAAATGTAGGCAAAAGTTACGTAAAAAGATTTATAAACATTGCTTTGCTGGAATTTAACCATTTATTCTTTTATTACGATTCATTTCTGAAGCAGCCACGTCTTTTTTTTCTAAAATAAAAGTTGACGTTCCAAAAAGTTGTAGCATTACAAACTGCTGATTTTGACTTAAAACTTTGATCCCTTGGGAGGAACTGGAATCCAGAACCCCAGACCTCCTTATTCATTATTCATTCATTCAACTTCTTACCCGCTTATTCCCTCATTTGGGGTCACAGGGGTTTGCTGGAGCCTAATAGGGCGAGAGACAAGGGTACACCCTGGACAGTTTGCCAGTCCATCGCAGGGCCACATATAGACGAACAACCACTTACACTCACATTCACTCCCTTGTGCAATTACAATCACAGATTAACCTAATGTACATGTTTTTGGACTGTGGAAGGAAACCAGAGTACCCGGAGGAAACCCACACAAGCGTGGGGACAAATTCAAACTCTGCACAGAAAGATCACCGGCCTTGGAATCGAGGGCCAAAGCCTCCTTGTTGTCAGGCGACTGTGCTAATTTCACCTAAAATACGATTATGATTAAATGAACACACAGTTACATGACACAATCTAGTAGAAACACTTTCCAGGAGTTTGGAGGTAATTACAGGCGGAAGACTGACATACTTCTTCCTCTTTCCGCGTACGCACAGTGTAGCTATGTACTACAGAAAACAAATAGATAAAAATTCTCACATTCAGATGATATAATGCTGTGGGTGTCCATGGTAACCTTTCGTTCATTAAACATGAGAAAAATCTCTCCATCGGATAATATGCACTTTCCATGACTTCCTGTTTATTCCTATACATTCCCGGTAATTCCCATAAAAAATTTCCAGCCTTATAAATTGATGTCCAGCAAACCTGTTGGAGTAGAAGAGGACGTCGATGAGGGTGGTAGCTATTCCCGGCAGTGTGTCGGGATCCAAACTCATCACACAGAACTGGTTCTTTGGAATCACCACTGGGTGCAGCATAGATTGAGGAACTGAAAGAAACCCCACACCCCCACATACCCACACACAGACTACACTCAGTGCTACAGAACAAAGGCTTGCTTTTGAATGGTTGTTTGACTGTCTCACCCTCTCTGTCAATCTCCTGCAGGTAGTTATCCACATCTTGACTGTGCACTGGCAGAGATTCGCCATCCACCTCTTGGAAGATGTTAAATTCCTCAGCAAGGGTGTGAATCACCACTGACAAGTCTTTTTCTCGCACCTAAGCAATCACACACAATAGACATGGGGGCATTTGTAACTCAAATGGGGGCAGTGGTAGCTAAAGTGACTGTAGGTATGGGTAAGTAATTGGAGGTTTGGCTTTAAGCTGTCACTGTTGTGCCTTTGAGTAAGGAAATGAGCTCTATAACGGGCACTCCTAGGCATTTTTATATCTAATTATTAAACCTTAAAACAGTCATTAAACAGGAGACTGCTGAGGTCATGGGTTCGATTTCCTGCAGCAGCAAGCTGAGTAAGCAAAGAAAGTTTGTTAATAGATAATTCATAAAAAGTACCCCATGCCGAGTCAGTCATGACAGTCATGTAAAGTTTTAACAATAACAGAATTAATTCACTCTAACTTTTCACTCCAATGATTTCTGCCTTCTACCCCATTTTTGTATGCTATTTTTAGCCATTTGTTTTCCATTTCTCATTGTTTCTGTTTAAGTATGGGAAACTGTTGTATTGCAATATATCGTGATATATTGTAACGTGACTTAAGTATCATGATGCCCTTATAATACTCAATAGGTAAAGCACTGGCTTCCTAAACCAAGGATTGTGGGTTTGAGTCCCAGCTGGGGTGTTCCTTAATCTGAGTGCTTTGTGAATATGTGTTGAATCCCCCAAGATCATGGAATTGCTGGTCTAACCTATTGTGGGAAGGGGTGGCTTAGTGGTTAAGGTGTTGGACTGACAGCAGAAAGACCGGGGTTCAATTGCCATCTCCTCAAAGCAACCACTGTGGGACCTTCAGCAAGGACCCTTAACCCCCAATTGCTCAATTGTACAGAATGGATAAAATCGTCTGCCAAATGCTGTAAATGAAAATTAAATGAACTTCCACTAGGTGGCGCTTCCTGACATTTACATTAACAGTCTTTATCCAGTGTGATTTGCAATAATTTTATTTATACAACTGGGCAATTGGTGTTTAAGGCCGTGGCTGAGGGCCCCAGTAGCGGCAACTTGCTGGTGCTGGGAATCAAACCTCGATCTTTCAATCAGCTGTGCTACCACTTCCACATATTTTATTCCACTTTCTTACCAGAATAAAGTCGGTCTGATAGGTAGAGAGCATGAAGACGGACACATGCTGCTCGGCCAGCGGTGCGATAACGGACTTGGCAATCTTAGTGACACCAACGGCCTGAGAGCTGCTAGAGGCATTGCCATTAGAGACAACGTTAAGAGGCAGCCAGATAGAGTGTTCCACCTGTAGGTGCTCAGAAGGTGGAAGATCTGTAGATGAGAAGGGTAAAAAAAAAAGGTGATGCAATAGCTGCAACTTTTTAGAAATTAAAAGGAAAAACCACAAGCATACATTTTTATCGTTCACAGGATTTTATCAGATGCCAAGCAGGTTTTGCAATTCACAATCGGTCATGAAAATCTTTTGTAGAAAAGAAAAAAAAACTAAACTTAATTGCCAGAAGGAGGCTAATGTTAATCAAGCAGAGAAAATTAATTCAGAGACGCCACCATACAGCGGTGGCTGTCTGCACATGGTGACTTCACCTGGTCTAAAAGTTCAGTACTGATGGATCATTAATCGACTCTTTATTAATCAACTTTGCGTCTTTTATCATTTCATTCGCCCTAAGGTGGCGAATGTTGGCCAACATTGGTACATTTGGATAAGGAGGGGTCTTAGTGGTTAATATGTTGGTATAATTCTCAGCTCCACCAAGCAACCACTGTGGGCCCTTGAGCAAGGCCCTTAGTTGCAATTGCAAGTTACTCTGGATAAGAGCGTCTGCCAAATGCAGGAAATGTACATTGTGTAAGCTAATTTGACTAAAACTAAAGTTGATTATGACCTCATCTTTCCATCTTTGTCCTCAGTAGCTAGAGGTTAGAAGTTCCATTACAGAGGAATCATTTAATCTCAGTTTCTCTATGATGGAACCTCTGAACTGATAGAGGAGTCATAGAGGAATGAAGATGAGGTCATAATTATTAAACCTCTGAACTAACTGGATGCCAATTGATTTGTTGTTCTCATGGATCATTTTGTAGAAATAAAAGTTTAATTTAGTTGTAATTAATCCATCGACTGTATTCGACTGCAGTGGATCATTTTCCATAACCGGCTGTAATTGTATATGATTGTGATTGTGTAATTAACCAAACTTTTATTGAATCAAAATCAGTTTACATACGTTACCTTTAAACCCTTCCTCATCGAGGACCACTGTGTAGTTTTCCGGCGTTTCAGTCAGACTGAAGAATTTGCACCTAAGAAAGAGGGAGAGCAAAAGAGAGTGTGTGAGAGAGGGGGGCAGTAAGATGGTGAGAAAAAAAAAAAGAAAAAAAAATGAGTAAGAAAGAGACGAGGGAGCGCGAGAAATAAAAAAGTAAAATAGGGCAAGAGAATAAGAGAAAAAGATAGAAAGGAGGAGAGAGATTACAAGAGTAAGAGAACAAGAAAAAGAGAGAGAGTGGGAAAGGTAGTGTGTGTGAGAGAGAGAGACAAAACAGAGTCAATTGGTTAATACACTGAACAATATTTAGAGGCGACAAATGAAAACATTCGTTCGTGTTTGTTCGTGTTTGTGCGTGCGTGTGTGTGTGCGCGTGTGTGTGTGAGGGAGGGAAGAAGGTAAAACTGAGGATAACATGCTCCAGTTTGTTCAGACCCAATGTCTCAGATTTGTACGGGCTGAACCATTCGAACACTGAAAACAGGTCAGGGTCTTGATCTTGCTAAGAGACTCAGCAATCAGGGTGAATTATGTGATGTGAACGAGGGATTGAAAGAAAAAGGTTTAAATTATTAACCTGCATCTGTATTTAAACATTGGTTTTTTTCGCCAGGTCTTATTTTTTCCTCCAGCTGTAAAATCTGAACGGTGGATTTCAACACTTTTTATCTAGATGTTTCGCTCTGTTTGTTCTCACGTTGATGAATAATATTGTTAACTTTTGTCATGTTTTGACTGGAAATACAGCTGATTAGAACTTTATCATTTTGTTTAGGTGATGGAAAAAAAGCTGCTGAACTGGTTTTAGCCTGTCTATAAAAACAACACAAATTAATTCTATTGTATTACAAGTCAAGTAGGCGGCAGAGCGGTAGTGTGATGGTTAGCCTCACAATAAGAAGGTCCCGGGTTCGATTCCTTGGCCTGGGGTCTTTCTGTTTGCATGTTCTCTAAAGCTTTAGCTAAAATCTTCATCTTCTAACCGACTTATTCCAAAATTTGGGGTCACAGAGGTCTATTGGAGCCTACAGGGTGAAAGGCTGGAGTACACCATGGACAGATCACTGGTCCATCGCAGGACACCACATACATACTAACTCCAATGGGAAATTTAGAGTCAATCAATCAACCTGGGAGGAAACTGGTGTACCCGACTGAGTAGGATCCATTCTGACTGAGCCGGTGCTAATGCGTAGAAGGAACTGCATGCAACTTCACCTGCGGCGCCGCCTTGCGACAACAGCATTGTGTAAGCTTCCCGCACGCTTCCTGTTCACCCCGACAGCCCCCAGCGCTGCACTTCCTGCAAGTGTTCAGAGCCCGTTGCACCATTTGACAGGCAAGAAAACATCCTTTATCCGATGCAAAGAAAGTTGTTATGGTATCAGTTAAAGCTCTAGTGTTTCATAACAATAATTTGAGGATTAAGGGCCTTGTTTAGGAGCCCCAGCTAGCTGGTTCAGGGAACCGAACCATGATTTTCTGATCTAAAGCACAACCAGCCCACAAGACACAAAACATCCTTAAAATCCCCAACATGTATGTTTATTCCATAAAGGACAAATGTCCCACCTGTAATATACCAACATTATATCCTATCTACTCTATAAATCACTAATTTCCCATCTGTAACACACCTCTGTAACATCCTCTCCATAACACAAAATGGTTTATATCAAACACACTCTTCATATTATTTTAAACACAAAAGACCCAATTTATAAATGATGTCATGCACAAATGTCCTTTTTGCAAAAGAAACATGTTCCACACATAACAGGCCGAATCTTACGCACATGCCCTATGTAACACACTATAATTCATTTGATAATGCACAAAATGTCCTTTTTGCAAAAGAAATGTCCCTTCGTACTGGTTAGCACGGTCACCTTTACAGCAAAAAGGTACTGGGTTCAATTGTTGGACAAGGGGTCTTTCTGTGCACGTAGGTTTTCTCTGCGTAAAACATGACATTGCTCAAAGGAGTGTGTGTGTGCGTGGTTCTTTGTCTAGGTGGTCCTGTGATGGACTGGCATTCTGTCCAGAGTGTACCCCTGTCTCGTCCCCAAATTGGTGAATAAGTGGTTTAGAAGATGATCCAAGATGAATATGTCCCATCCCACCGACTGTGACACACTATGAATGGACCAGTCAAAAACACACAGATGTCCCAACTACAGGACAAAAACAATCCCACCTGCAACACACACAAACTGTCCCAACATGCAAATATCAGTCAACCCAAAGATCAGACACCAATGTCCCATTTAGACGTCCTTCCTGAAAGACTATCAATATCTGGAGGTGATGAGTCAGAGACAACATGTGCAGATCGTATTAAAAACATCTATGCAGAGTTCTCACCGTGCTTACGTGGGTTTCATACGGGTACTCCTGTTTTCTCGCACAGTCCAAAAAACATGTTCATTAGGTTTATTGGTGTAATTGCCCATAGGAGTGAGTGTGAATATATGGCCCTGCAATGGACTGGCAACCTGTCTAGGGTGTACTCCTGCCTCTTGCTCCATATGTGCTAGAATAGGCTTCAGCAAACCCCTATGACACTGAATTACGGTATAAGCAGGTTAGAAGATGGATGGATGAATGAATGAATGAGCTACTACATGAATGGAGGTACAGGTAAGGCCCGTGGTTCGGTTCACCTGGTTCTGTTCCTCAGGAATATTAGTTTAATCAGGGGGTGGGTGTAGTTCTTCAGTCCATCTCTGCTGATGCTCGTTACTCTTACTCTGTGATCCAGAATGTGAAGGTCCATCGCTTCTTCTCTGGAGGACTAAGCAGAAAGAGAAGAAGAGAAGAAGAAACACGCGTTCAAGTCCCACAACCATAAAAAAGCGAGTGTAAGGATCGCTTTATCAGTGTAGATCTTCATTTCTGAAATATAAACTGAATTTAGGCTCTGTGATTAAACAGCCATCTTAGTTCTAACCCGACACATGCTGGAACTCCGGGAACTGATCGCTCCTGAAAAAAGACGGAGGAGGAACCTGGGCGCGCCCACTGTAGCCAAGCTAATATTTAAATAAAACCACGCCCATTTTTGTTTACAGACAAAGCGAACTATTTTAATTATTGAGGTAAAAAAAATTCTAAACTTGTGACATAAAAATAATAATAAAATAAATAAAGTAGCATTTTCTGAAGTAATTAATGTTTGTATCTTAATCACTGTCGCAAAAATCTACCGTTCCAAAGCTAGGTTTTTCCAGTAATATGATAAATAATATAATATTATATAGGTTGTAGAGTGAATAAATAAATTAAATAAACAAAATCTCTCTTCTTATCAGAGAAATTATTCATTTCTGTGGAAAAATCACCTGAAGTAAAAAACAAAAAAAAAAACCCCAGCGAACGATTGATGAGGTGACGTCACTTCCTGTCAACAGCCGGTTTCTTAAGTTTTAGTGGCAACATTTTCCAAACGTTTAAAAAACTGTTTTACTCACTTTCAATTAAAATATACTATCAATAAAAATATTGTAAAATTGTTTGATATCTAATATCCGAATTATTAAAAGTGTGTCTGTGTGTGTGGTTGTTTGTCTATGCGTGGCCCTGAGATGGATTGGTGAAACAAGTTGTACCCCTGCCTCTTGTCCCATGTGAGCTGAGATAAGCTGCAGCAAACCCCATGACCTCGAATTAGGGAATAAGTGGGTTAGAAGATGAATGAATGAATGATAGATTAAAGCATTAGAAAGATTTTCACTTTAGTTTAGAACAAATTATATTTTTCTGTAATTCGGTAAAGCTGTCAAACAGTCAACTGCTGCCTGTTTGCATGTGTTTTTTTTTTATTATTAGCAAAAATGTTGAAAAATATTTTTTTTGTAAGAGGAAGAAAGGCAAAATAATGTAGCTGCAAAGTCACTTATAAAAGTCACTTATAAAGGCAATGTAGGCTGTTATTAAAGTCAGTTGATAATCTAGTTTGTCTTTTTCATCTATTTTCCTGTCATTCATTCATTCATTCATTTATCCATCCATCCATCTATCGTCCAATCCGTTTATTCACTGGGGGTCTGTTGGAGCCTTTGAAAAGCAGGGGGTGCACCATGGAAAACTCGCCAATCTATCTCAGGGACACACATAGCCAAACAAGCACACAGGCAATTTAAAATCACCAATCAACCTAATGTATATATTTTTAGACTGTGGGAGGGAACTGGAGTACCCAGGAAGAAGATGCAAACTCAACACAGAAAGACCTCTTGACCGGGGACTGCGCCGTACCTTTATCCACTCTTCTTTGATAGTATTTTTAAATGGGACGGTTTACACTGGAAGAGTCTGGACATCCTGGACATTTGCTCCTGGTTAGCTTAGGCGCCTCACAACATGAAAGTCCTGGGTTCGATTCCCAGCCAAGGGGTCTTTTTGTGTGTCATTTATATGTTTTCCTAGCACTTGCGGGGTTTTATTCGCGTAATCCAGTTTCTTACCACTGTAGAAAAATATGTACATTAGGTGATTGGTGATTCTAAATTGTCCATAAAGGTGAGTGTATGTGTGGTTGTGTGGCCCTGCGATGGACTGGTAACCTGTCCAAGGTGTACCCCTGCCTCTTGCCCTAAAAGATGAATTAATGAATTAATGAAACACAGATATTATTCATTCATTCATTCATTCATCTTCTTACCCGCTTATTCCCGAATCCGGGGTCACGGGGGTCTGCTGCGCCTA
>JAOTRA010004490.1:0-23466 GCA_026260255.1 Pseudolaguvia tuberculata | reverse complement strand
CACACACACACACACACACACACACACACACACACACACACACACACACACACACACACACACACACACACTTGTCAGTGTAAAAGGTCATCTACTTTAAACGCATTCAGTTTTTTTCAGGGGGATTTAAATAGACTGCGATATAATCAGTTGGTTTGCCACACAGTATTCAACAACAATTCTTAACCAAATCCATATGGACACCATTATAAAAGAACCATTGAATAGATGTGTTAGGAAATCTGCTGAGCTGAAATAGCAGACAGTATTAAAGTAAATGTAAAATAATCCCTTGTGAGATTAATATGAATTTATTAAAGGAAATTTAAAATTGTTAATGTGCATTAACTGATAACTAAAAGCCATTCATATTGTTTAGTAGTGGTTAGCACAGTCGCTTCACAACAAGAAGTCAAGGGTTCGATTCCCGAGCCGGGCATCTTTCTGTGCGGAGTTTGCGTGCTCTCCCTGCGCTTGTGTGGGTTTCCTCCGAGTACTACGGTTTCCTCCCATCATCCAAAAACATGGGCATCAGGTTGATTGGCAAGTCAAAATTGCACATAGGAGTGAAGGTGTGTGTAAGTGGTTGTTTGTCTATGTGTGGACCAGCAATGGACTGGATTATTGTCCAGGGTGTACCCCTGCCTCTCACCCTATGTGCAATGGGATACGCACTAGCAGGCCCTCGTGACCCTGAATTAGGGAATAAGCGGGTAAGAAGATGAATGATAGAATTAATGAAAAGGAATTTCTTTACTAAATCAGAATTTTTTTTTAAATCTAATTTTATTTGTCACATACATATACATACAATTATGACATGCAGTGAAATGCTTTTCCACAACATCCGACAAAAGAAAGATGTACAAGATGAAAAATGTATGGATGTTTGCTGGTTATTTCAAAGTTGAAAGTGTCCATGTGATAAAGTGACTCTGTGCTGTACAGTCCAGTGTTAGTGTGCAATGAGTGCAGTGAGTGAAAGTGTTAAAGTGCCTTGTGTGTGGAATGACGCAAAAAAATGTGTGCATACGAGTGTGCAATGTGCAGAAGAGTGTGCAAAAATAAAGTGTCCGAATGGCTTGCGGGAAGAAGCTCAATCTCTCTGTGTTTGCCTTCAAGGAGTTAAAGCGCTTTCCTGACCATAGCAGAGAAAAGGGTCCATTGTTGGGATGGCTGGGGTTCTTCACAATCTTCCTGGCCCTAGTTCGGCACCGCTTGTTGTAGAGGTCCTGTAAGACAGGGAGCTCAGTGTGAATGGTACGTTCAGCTGAACACACCACCCTCTGGAGGGCTCGTCTGTCCTGCATGGTGCTGTTCCCGAATCAGGAAATGATGGAAATGTCAGGACGCTCTCGATGGTACAGGTGTAAAAAGTCCTTAACACCTGAGACGGAAGTTTAAAGTCCCTTAAGCGTTGCCGGGCATCTATACACACTGCTGTAGCTCCATCAATCTTAATTGATCAGGTGTATAATTGACATAACTTATAGTCTAGGAAAAGGAATCGAGCCTGAATAAATTATTCAACTTATGCAACAGGCACCATGATGGCTTAGTGGTTTGCTCCCAGCAAGAAGGTCCTGGGTTTGATTCCCGATAAGGACTTTCATGTTCCCCTCTTGCTTGTGTGGGTTTACACCAGGTACTCCGGTTTCTTGCCACAGTCCTAAAGCATGCATGTTAGGTTGATTGATGGATTCTAAATTGTGTGTATGGCCTTGTGATGGATTTGTGTCCTGTCCTGGGGGTATCCGTTGTGCCTTTTGCCCGTTCAGAGACTCCAGTAAACCCCGTGACCCTGAATTAGAGAGTAATCAGGAAGATCCGTAGCAAACTATGTGGGAGCTTTGGTTCTGGTCAGGTTATTGTTGGATTCATTGATTTAATATAAAACCACAGAGAAAGCAGTAGCTCCGTGATTAGGGTAATGCTCTTCTGGTCAAAGGGTTACAAGTTCAATCCCCAGTACCATCAACATGACACTGCTGTCCCCCTAAGCAAGCTCCATAAATCTTAATTGATCAGGTGTATAATTGACATAACCTATAGTCTAGCAAAGGGAAGCAATATATCAATATTTATTAGCATCCTTCAGGGGAAATAAATAGTAAATATAGATTTTTTTTTTACTCATTAGTAAACTCACAAGTGTTTTACTCTATGTTGATATTTTCATATATATTTGCATTCCTTATTTTAGAGAAAGATCCATTTTAGGTGGCCTTGCAATAAACTGGCAACTTGGATCTTGGATGTGCGCTAGGATAGGACTAGGCCTTGAATTAGGAATGATTGAAAGACAAGCAGTCTAAAATCTTCTGGTATAGAGAACAATTAGTAAGATCTTTGTGGACCAAATAATTGGGCAATCAGGTTATTGTTATTGTTTTAACAGTGTAGATTTAACTTAACCCGACTATTACAACTTAAATAGCACAGACTTATGATAATGGGAAGACTTCCTGGAGAATGTATGTAGAGTATGAATGTAGAGGGATTTTTTCAACATTTCTAGTGCCACTATTGTCAGAATAGAATTAATCTAATCTTAAAATACAACCACATGATGCTGTTTGTCTTTTTCTTTCATCTAAATGAAGGAACAGCATTACTGTATAACCCAGAATGTAAACATGACCGTTCACACCATCAGCACAGCAAAATGTAACAAGTACAACAGACACTGGTAAACTCTGATGCACCCAAGAGCTCAATTTAAGTTGCGCTCTCTTGCACCCGTGCATTGAATGGGAGAAAGCGGATTGATGTGTAGTCATCCAGGGAGCACCACGGATGTCAGAGGGGGTTAATTCGAATATCCTGATACCTAGGGAGGCAAATTTATTATTGTCTGATAAACAGTGGGGGTGAAGAGGAGATGAGGGACGGAGCAGGAAAGCCTTTTTGTTAATTGGAACAACATCCCGACCTCCCATGTGCACGACCCTTATAAACACAAACACACCCTGCCATTTTGTTCATTTAAGAGTAAGTTATGCCCATGCATATGATGAAAAGATCTTCTAGATCATAGAAAAAATATTTTTTAAAAATCGATTTACTAGTTTACACAACATAAACATTTTTATTATGTAAATCCATGGAAGGATTGTTATACAAAGTAAAACCGAGCTCAACGTCACCACCAAGACTAGTTTGTTGCTGAATAAGCATTTAGAAGCGATAAGCCCCAGAGCCGGTTTCTCAGTGTTGGCCTAGTCTCCTAGATCCTGACCCTTCAAATGAATCTGGTTTTCTCTATTTGATTCTTATTAAATATGAATATTCTATTGATTTATTGTTAAAAATGAAGCCATATAATGACTTGTTTTTAATACAATTTCAGGTAAATTTTTCAAACATTACAAACATTTTATGTCATACTAACAAAGCATAGATTAAACTTGCAACAGACACCTCAAAATGAGCAATCCTCTCTGTTCCTAAATGTTTATTTAAAATTATTATTATTGTTTGCATTTAGTCAGTCAATCTTTTAAAATAACGGATAATCATCCACAACCTGTATGCACGCACGCACGCACACACGCACGCACGCACGCACGCACACACAGTGGGTAAGAAGATGAATAAATAAAAGACTGGACAGCTTTAATTACCCTGTTTTATTTTTAGAACAACATCTAAAATCTACCTTCCCAGTACTGGGTAAAAAAAAAATAAAAAAAATAAGAACTGAATCATACAAATCAAAGCAAACTCCCAAATTGACAAGAGGAAGAAATTTCATACAATAATCATTATAGTAGACGCAAAACAGATGGACATTAATTAAGCTGCATGTCATGACAGTTCACAGTTCTGAAACCTGCTTTTTATTAGTCACTTTCTAACTTTGTCACATTAAGCAAAATCTGCAATAGCGTGAATAATTAGGACAAATAATTATGCAGGATTACATATTTATAGTTATTTTCATCTCCTGGTCCTGATAGAGATTGCCAGTTATTTGTACAACAACATTAAAAGTTATGCTGTAATGTTAATCATGTCTATGGGCAATTGTGGGAAGAAACCGGAGTACCCCGAGTAAAGCCATGCAAGCGCAGGGACAACTACACAGAGAAAGACCTTGCCCAGGTATCTAAACCATGACCTCCTTACTGTGAGATGCTCACCATTCTTCTTCTTCTCCTTTCGGCTGCTCCCGTTAGGGGTCGCCACCCTTCTCCACACTACCCTGTCCGCTACATCTGCCTCCTTCACCCCAACTACCTGCATATATCTTTCCTCATCATATCCATAAACCTCCTCTTTGGTCTTCCTCTTTTCCTCCTGCCCGGCACCTCCATCCCCAGCATTCTCCTACCAATATACTGCATGTCCCTTCTCTGCACATGTCCAAACCATAGATACTCACCATTACACTACTAAAATATTAAGATAAATAGTAAATATTCCATGTTATTATCCATTTCTAACACTGACAAATTAATTTAATTGCCCAGTGCACTAGTGTCAAAATGAATAATTATTTCAAGTTGAATAAATGAGAACATGGCTTTATAACAGTGACATTAAAAACCAGGTTTTTTTTTTTTTAGCTTTTATGTTATAGCATTGAGGGTCTGGTTTTAAGCAACACTTAAAATTGTAAAAATGCTACTGGAGTCGATAAACCCTGAGGATAGTCTGAAATCTGCACCAATGTTGTACAACCCTGTAAATGTGTGAAACTTTTTGGTTTATGTGTCTTGAAGTGTCATTTAGTCAAACAGAGGCATGCATTTACAGCATTTGGCCACCCTCCCTTGTTTCTTGGTGGTGATCAGGCTGTCCTGATAGTGTCCGTACTGCTCAATGGCGTCTTCCACACGAGTGATGTACAACCAGGCCGCGATCACGCCAAAGAACTAAGAAAAGTTAGCAGAAATTGCCACAGAGTTTAGATTAAGCATCAGGCATACATATATTACAACATATTGGCAAAAATTTGTGAACAACTGAAATGTGATCTCATACTAGATTTAATCGCCAAATCACTGGTATATTTAAGATGCATTCTTATAAAAAGGAAATCAACTACAATTTGGAGCTGGAATGTGAAATGTGTGTCTATACAGCTTGGGGCTGCACACTATCATTTCAGCATCAACATTGCATTCTGTACATCTTTAATAATCATGTTAGAGGATGTACAATTAAATCAGGTCTATATTCGCATAAGTCACTGTGTACCCCTGCCACTCGCTCTATGTGCGCTGGGATAAGCTCCAGCAGACCTCCGTAACTCCAAAATATAGAATGAGCAGGTAAGAAGATGAATGAAGTCATCTGGTGGTTTTTAAAATTTGGGAATTGCAGGATTTCCAACGTTGTCCAATCTTAATTTACTTACAATAGTATTACTAAGATCAGGTACTAATGTTGGCTGAGGAGGTCTGTGGTGTCAGTCACTGTTCTAGCTCAACACAAAGGTGTTAATGTAATCATTTGGAATAATTCTAAGACATTCTAGATACATTTAGACACCTTTTTGTGCAACATTTTGGAGAGGAACCACAAATGGATCTGTTTGTTTTGTAGTGCACACACACCCTCTTTTACATACTTTCTTACACACAGACACGGTGACTCAAGAGCATGGAGAACATGCAAACTTTATTCAGAAAGACTTGATTCTTGCCTGAGAATCAAAGCCAGGACCTTTTTGTTATGAGGTGCTAACCACTACAACGCCCTTTATGAAATCCATCTTTCATTTATTCATCATCTAACCTGTGCATTTCCTAATTCAGTGTCGGAGGGTCAATTTAGAATCACCAAATCAACCTAACTTTTTTTTTTTTTAGAGTATCTGGAGAAAACCCACGCAAGCATGAGGAGAGCATGCAAACTGTGCACAGAAAGATCCCTTGTCGGGAATCGAACCCAGGATTTTCTTGTTGTGATGCGATCTACTACTGATTGTGAACTACTACGCCGCCGAGCCGTCCTTCATAAAACACATGATTTTTATTTTCATACCTTGTAAAATTATTTTTTACATTATTTTGATATTATTGGAGGAGTATTAATTAGTTAGTGATCATTTATTTGTATTGCTCATGTTTGCATACAGTAGTTAGGCCAGTGGAAAGTCTGTCTGACCTCTGGTATGACAAAACACTTAAACTTCTTCAGTTGCTCCATTAAGATTAGCAGAGCTCGCTTTTCATCTTCACTGTGCCTCATTTTCTGCTCACAGATACACAATTTCTCTGCTTATATAAACTTTACCGGATTTGTACTCTGCAAACAAAAATGAGTGCAATTTGAAAGTGTTTTGCTGAAAGTAGAACGTGATCGAGTGGAGACGTGCAAAAGGATCCGATGATGCACATCTCATTCTGTAATTAGCACTGTACCATGATCATCGTTTCATTAGGCTTCCAATAAAATCAGAGTTTGGTGTGTGATGCATGGCCGAATTCAGGTCTTCCACAGAGAAGTGTTTATTTAAAATACGAGCCGGATGAATACATTCTTGTAAATAGAACAGCCATTGGTTTTAAATATGTGCTCTGCTAATACAGGGCAAGCCTAGTAGTGCAGCTGGAAAAACCAATTGCATTAATGCACAATAAGCAGAAGAATGGTAACCTTTTAGACAGTTTTAACTGGGCAGTTATGGCTAGATCTGTGTTATATTTAAGTCATTATATTACCTGAGCAGTTTAACTAGCTTTACTTTTACAATTTTAATATCAGAAAATCTGCAACTTTAATACTTCTTTTTCTTCTTCTCCTTTCGGCTGCTCCCAGTAGAGGTCACCACAGCGGCTAGCTCTTTTCCACCCTACCCCGTCCTCTACATCTGCCTCTTACACCCCACCTGCATGTCTTCACCACATCCTTAAGACTTCTTCCTTGGTCTTCCTCTTTTCCTCTTTCCCGGCACTTCCATCCTCAGCATTCTTCCCCAATATACTGCATGTCCCTCCTCTGCATCACCTTGTCTCCCAAACATCCTACGTGCTCAGTCCCTCTAATAAACTCATTTCTAGTCCTGTTCATCCTCGTCACTCCCAATGAAAATCTTCAACTCTGCCACCTCTAGTTCCTCCTCTTCCTGGCATTTTGACAATGCCACTGTCTCTAAACCGTACAACATTATAGGTCTCACTACAGTCTTATTCCTTTTCACTTTTGCAGTCGACTCAATCACAAATCACTCCTGCCACTCCTCTCAACCCTGCCTGCACTCTTTTTTTCACTTCTCTAACGCACTCTCCATTACTTTGACTGTTAACAACTTTAATACTTTTGAGGTTGTTTTAATTGGAATGCTGTATAACCAGAAACATTTATGCCATGGCTCGGAGATAATTTCCTATTCAAATCTTTAAACTTGGGGAAAAAAAGCCTTCAAAAATATGAGCGTACGTAAAAAATGGAAATGTGGTGTCATAGTCTAATGATGACTTTTATTAACCAGAATTGGTAGTTTTATTAGACTGAAACCACAGTAATCTGGCAAAAGATCTAAATACTTTGATATAAAGGTTTGTCCATCACTTGACCAATTAATAATAATAATAATAATAATAATAATAATAATAATAATATTACTAGTCTTGTTGGCATAAGCTAGGTAAAGTGAAAATACCAAACTGTCAATTTGATTTTAGGTCAAATAAAAAGGGTGTAGATAGAGTTTGTAGCTTTCAGTTCTGTTTTCTGCATGTATTTGTTAGTTAGTTAGTTAATAAAAAAATCCCCCTACGATTGTATGGCTCATTTCTGGTGGAAATGTAGAAGTAAACATAGCCATATATAAATCTATCCCTAAAAGAGTCTAATTCAGTTTAATGATGTTTTCTATATTTTGGTAAGTCAAATTCTTACCTGAGGAACTAAAATACCAAGTAGAAGTCCAGCCATGATCTTGTAGTTATCCATCAACCAGATGAAGATAGCATCAGTGCATCCTCGGATGTAGATGGTGTCAGTGAGCTGTAATCTCTGTTGGCACCCAAAGAGAAGAGAATATTTGAGCAATGATCACCTCCAAATAATAAATAACCAATACGTTAATAATAAAAATGCCATTTTGTTATATTTTCTATCAAGTATTAGTATTAGATTGTGTAATTTAACTTACATTTTTATCGATGACTTTGTAACCGCACAATGTGTTTGTGACTTCATTTGGCTGAAAATCAAAAAGGAATACACATTAAAACAAACATTACCAAACAAGAAAATATAGTAACATTAAAACCAGTAACATTAGTGACAGTCATTATTAGTACAGTACAAAAATACTAGGCTATTAATAATCACCATTCGAAGCCTTGCTGTACCATCAATGACAGAAATCATTTGGTTTTACATTATGTTCACCATGTATATATTAGTTTAATCTTTATCTGCTTGCACTGTTAGTCGTATTAAATTCGTAAAAAAAAAAAAAAAGGAACATTCAAAAGAAAACTGCTTACCCTAAAAAGTGCCACAAAGGCTAAATTAAGTGTTTAGAAAGTGATTATTTTCAGATGATTACAAACTAGCAATGAAAGCACAGAGTGGCCCTATAATGGACAGGTGACCTGTCCAAGGTGTACCCCTCTTGTCTTTATCATCAGTTCTAAATGCCGGTATAGGCTTCAGCAGTCTTTCCACTATAACCCACTGCTGTCAAACAGCAACGCAGAGCAAAACTGTCATTTTTATCACAGTATTCCACAATCTGAAACTATGTGCTATGTTTCCCAAATGCCAATGATCACAGGTCAGTAGTTAAGCTGGCGGATTATAACACTGAGCAAACCTATAAACAAACATATAAAGACAAACCTGGGTCACACAGCATGTATAAGGCACCCCGCAAGCCAGTGGTCCAGGGGCCGAGCAGTTGTGGTACATATTTAATGCCCAATCTGTGTAATCTGCCCCACCGCAGCATTTAAACTAGAGGCAAAAAAAAAAAACAACAACCCACACACACGTTATCATAACTCAATAATAAAGACTAAGCATATTAGCATAAAGACTAAGCATATTGAATTAGATAAAAAAATCTACCACAAACATTAAGCATGAACAGCTGAGTATTAACAGGTTTATGCAGCCTTAAACCCATGTGCTACCATCGTATGCTCCAGTGTTATGTGTGGTAGAATTATTACAATGCCAGAATACACTCCACAATTCAACACTTCACTGTAATAAGTATCTGCCAAGTGAAATGAACCCCAGTCAACAGGGCATGATTATATGATGTAGGGAAATAAATGATCTCTGCCGCTTTGTATTCATTCGTTTTGCCAAAGTCATCAGGGAGAAATAAATGCACATTATTATGTATTTATTTCTCGCTTCCCTTTTCTCTAAAGCATTGAAATACATATGCCAGTCCTTCATCTCATCAAAATATTTTTATATAAGTTAATTAGAAATAAAAAAAAATAAATAAAAAATCACTAGAGCCTGTCTGACTGAATGCGACTGCTATGAGGTAAGGAATGGATGAAAATAGGCAGCGGAAGCAGCACTAATACATTAATATAAATACTAAAAAGAAATGCTATAATCAATATAATCATAAAAACTACTATTACATAAAAGTTAAATTAAATATCTTTTCAGGTTACACTTATATTGTATGGTTTGTCTGTGAAAAAGTATCAGGATTAACAGATGGATGCTGTTGTTAAAGAGGTTTTACATCTAAAGCAGAGAGCAATCTTATCTGCAACAGGCTGTTATGGCCTTAGGCTTTCATGTCATTCAAGCATGAGCCGATCAGTTTATCTTACTCTTCTGAATAAGCTGTGCCTCCAGTGGGCTTTAATTGAAGCCTGCAGTTAACCCGGCCTGTCATGAAGAAGAGTTAAGACCCCTAAACTAACAGAAGGATCAATGAGAATTGTCAATAGAATGTGCAGCGCATTTACTTCATGACAGACACATACAGAATCAGTGCCACACATCATCCTCCAAATCTTGATGTCTAAAAGTATTTCATTACTTATGCCTATGATAAGGTGGCTACACCCCTTACTAACTCATGTACAGATACCGAACAAATGTACGATGATTAAGGCTGTTGACAAATAAGGGCTGCACAATATAAAAATTATTGATGTTTACCATAAATGACTGATTGAATACATAAGAATGTATAATTAAGGTTTTAGGTTAATACTTACAGTAAAATATGGCAGGTGGATGTTAGTTGGGATGTGTGTGAGAGTAAAGAGCTTAAATAGTAGGAGTATATTGATAACTATAACTGGCAGGCCTCAGTCTGTCAGAATAGGGTCCAGAATGTCAGCCAGCATCATCATGAACATCGGCACACCTCAGGGCTGTGTCCTCAGTCCCATACTCTACACCCAGTTCACCCACGACTGCAAGGCCACCCACAAAGACAACATCATACCGAAGTTTGCAGACGACACCGCTGTGATAGGACGCAACACTGGCAGGGACGAGGCAGCTTACAGGAGGGAAGTGACCACTCTGATCACATGGTGTGAGGACAACAATCTCACCCTCAAGAAAATGATATTGGACATCAGGAAGGAGAGGAGCTCTCATCAGCCACTGCTTATCCGAGGACAGGAAGTGGAGAGGGTGAGCAGCTATAAATATCTGGGGGTCCACATCAGCCAGGACCTCACATGGACACACAGTTGGTGAAGAAAGCTCAGCAGCGACTATACATCCTGTGGCGGCTGAGGAGGTTTGAAATGTCACCAGAGACCCTCAGCAACTTCTACAGTTGCGTTGTTGAGTCTATCCTGACCAACTGCATCACTGTATGGTACGGCAGCTCCAACGTAATGGACCGCAGAGAGTGGTGAAGACTGCATCTAAGATCACCAAGACTCCTCTGCTCTCCCTGCAGAGCATCTACCTACACAGATTCCATAGGAGAGCTGCCTCCATCATAAAAGACCCCTTACACCCACAACAAGGACTGTTCACACTTCTCCCCTCTGGCCGTGTGAAGTGTAGGACCACCAGACTCAGGAACTCTTTCTTTCCATCTGCCATCAGACTCCATAACAGCTTACAGGAGTCTGTAACAATAGACTGCAACTCGCACCCTTGCACACTGATTATTGCACTACTGTCTACACTACCACTGTTATTTAATCATTTTCTATTGCACATTCACATTTAATAGAACACTGTCAACATCTTGATAGTCTTTTGCACAATTTCATTAATTCACAACTTACACATTTATTTATTTGACTTACCCGTATTTTATGCCCTTTATTTCTTACGTTTCTTTCTTTTTTTACCTTAAATTGTTTTGTAACTTTTGGCATTCGGTGTGGACAGCAAAGTAAGAATTTCTGTTTCCTTTACTGTACACATGACAATAAACACTTTGAACTTGAAGAAGAGCAGACCTGAGATACACACAGCTGCTGCGATAGGTGAGGAAAAAAAATTTAAATGGGTAAATGTGTTTGGAGAAACATGTGATAGTTTGCTTAACATGTCATCACATCTCAATTTTCTTCAATACTGGGCAGCAAATTTAAATATATTGATCAATATCTCAATTATATTCAACAAGAAGGTCTCGGGTTCAATTCCCAGGACGGGGATCTTTCTGTGCGGAGTTTGCATAGGTTTTCTCCTGGTACTCTGGTTTCCTCCCTCAGTCCAAAAACATGGTTGATTGTCGATTTTAAATTGCCAATAGCATTGAATGTGTGTGTGAGTGGTTGTTAGTATATGTGTGGCCCTGTGATGCACTGGAGACCTATCCAGTGTGTACCCCTGCCTCTTGCCCTATGAGCACCAGCAGACCCCCCGTAACCCCGAATTAGGGAATAAGCGGGTAAGAAGTATGAATGAATGAATGAAAAGCTCATGTTAAAAAATGTGACAGCTGGACTATAAAGAGTGGATTCTTTACAAGCTCTTACCTTCCTTTGAACAAAGTCCAGGATGTTTTTGAAGTCTAGATCGTCATAGTAGTTCACCATGCCTTTATTAACATTTTTGTTAAGAAGCTCCACCGTCTAAGACAGGAAAACATAAATACAGTGAACTGAGAGAGAATTCCTGCTTTTTCCTGATGTTCTTCTCCTATTTCAAATTTTGTCAACAAACCTAACCATACACTATACAACATGCAGTGAAATGCTTTTTATGACTATCTGAAAACTAAAAATATCTTTTTTTTTAAAGAGCACAATTTACTTTAAAATTGGCAGTATCATCGGAACAGTGTTTAAGTTTACATTTCTAGGAAAAATTATAGCATTTCATGTTTTAGATTTTAATTTTAGTTTTAACAGAATAAAAAAGCATGGCATGGATAACAGAGGTGAGACAAATTACTTCATCATCAAATAACAGCAAAGTCCTTAACACATTACAAATGAACTGCTATCAAAGAGAAAAACCTACGCGGTTCCTGAACAGCAAAGCCAAAATTCCACCCAGAAGCTCCAGGATCAGACAGATTGCCAATGTGTAGAGAAACTGCATTAAGAAAGACAGCGGTGAGCAGAAAAGAAATCAATCATTTACTTTTAACAACAAGAAGTGTTTTACTAGTGACGATAAATTGTGCTATTGACGCGTTTGCTGGAGAAATAAAAATGACAAGCTTGTTGATCCAATACTGACTTTCAGCTCAGGTGTGAACTCAGAGTTCGATTTTATTCAGAGCTTTAAAAACAAAGGAAAGAAACAAAAGTATTAAACGTTACCCAATTCAAAAAGAAGAGAAAAAGTAAAAGGTGAAAGCAGTTAATCATCCAGCATATTTCGATTTTAGCTTTTATTAAACAGAACGGACACAGAAACAGATTAGCTACCCTAGTTTATTATTTAGTGTTTATCAGTGTATCAGCCTTTTTGGTCATCTTAAATAGCACCACTATCAGCACTGTAATGTGTAGATCCCCCCTAAAAACCATAGTATAAATTATTTAAGGTTCAAAGTCAATAAAGAGACCGAAGCAATCAGTTTAAAACTCACCACTTTGAGAAGAGTCAAGTTGTCTCGCAGTGACGCCAACACACCAATGAAAGAGACTATAAACATGACAATGCCCAGCACAATGAGGAGGACAGCTGGAGCTAGAAAGACACCATCCAGAGTTTTGTAGCGCTGTCTCTCCACCTCAGCATAAACGCCAACAGCCAGGAGAAAGGCTCCTATCAGCTGAAACAGACAGAAAGCCTGGTAATTAATGAAAAATGCCAGATAACAGTTACAGTTAGGCAGACGCTCTTATCCAGAGCGACTTACATTTGGTCTCTTTTTTTTACAACTGCGCAGTTGTGGGTTAAGGGTCTTGCTCAAGGACCCACAGTGGTTGCTTGGTGGAGGTGGGAATCGAACCCCCGTCTTTCTGGAACTAGTCCAACACCTTAACCACTAGGCTACCACTTCCCACAGATAAAATAAATTAAAGAGAGATGTGGCTTGGAGACTCCATTATATACTGCAAGTAGCTCCTTCTGTCTTCAAATATACCACTTTTTGATAATATTAACAAATACGAGCCTAATTTGGAACTCACAATTATTGGCATCACGATTCATGGGTCACGATACAATATATCAGGATGGATTGCATCAAAATACAATACTTCAAATTAAAGAAAGATTTTGAGACAATAGTTGTACACATTAGTGACGATTAGGAGGAAGTTATACAATAAAGAGGGTTTTGATTGAATATTACAAAAGTGAAAATATGTTTAAAATATTCCATAGCCATAGAAAGTCATAGATCGTCTCATATATATATCCTTCATATGCTGTTGTTGGCTTGTCTCCCAATTATCATGATGTTTACAAAAGAACACCAGATATCGGTGGATCAGATATAAAAAAAAACAACAATATTTGATTGTGTTGGAAAATTAATAAAATGTCAGAAAAAACATCTGTAAAACTGATTATCTGTCCAGCTCTAGAAAAAAATGGTAGTAAAAACACCACTACAAATTTCTAGCAAATTATAATTATCAAAATACTACCATTAACTGAAATATTAAATTACATGGATTATTATATGGATTAAATATACACAAACATTTACTTCAAAATAGAGATGTTATTGGCTTGTTTTCATGTCAATCAGTCATCCTCATTCACAATGAAACCTGCTGTGGAGTAACTCTACTAAGGAACACTATGTAAGAGCCAAATAAAATAATCAACCAAACATATGGGCTTAATAAAGTTGAAAAAAATTATGTTTTTGTTTATCTGGCTTATAGGCATGCTGAAATCGTCAGTGTTGACATTGTTAAGCCACATTTCCAGCTATGCCACTTTCACACTTTTATGTAAAGTATGTTTTCAATAATTTAATTGTGTTTCTACAGTCTACTATTAAAAAAAAAACCTAAAATGAAATAATTTGTTTGAATACTATTTTCTACCATATCCAAATTTTCTAACTAAATTAAATAATTAGTAACATAATGGTGGGTGGATAATGGAAAACTCCCCTCATGCATTTCAGTTTCAAACTGCACTAATCTGACTAATGGATTTCCACATATTTCGTGAAAATATTTTTATAAAAGAGCAGGGACATCCAAATAACATATTTTACCTAGTTTTAGTGATTGTTTATTTATAAGAATATTCAGTACATATATCAATTCTAATAATTATGTGCCGTTTGGTAATGTGTAGTAACTATACATATCTCAAAAATATATTTTACAAAACCATTTCAAGCTCTTAGACATGGGCTTGTTTTATTAGCTACTATAATAGAGAGCTCGTTTGAATTGCCTGCTTGTAAACAGCAGAAATATCTCCGGTTATGGCTTTTCGGGATGTCTTATGTTTGGAGATAATCTGTCTGAACAAAGTTTTAGAGGGCTGTAGTCTTGATCATTTCCCTTTTAAAAACCACATGATTTTACTCTGCAAGTAATAACTAGTTCATTAGGAGGTCTAAATTGCCCATTAAGGGAGGAAATAATTAGGATGTGCCAGACTTAGGATTAAGAGCGACTGGCCAGCCCATGATTTTTAATATACCATTTTAATTAAATAAAACAATTGTATAGTCCTACACTGCGTACAAAGAGCTGTATTTAAATTTGTAATTAAAGCAGCAGTCTTTGTTTTGTTAGTCAATAGATGCCAATAAATGCCATATTCAGGACAGCTGATAATGTGAATGTTGGGATGTGCAGCAGATACACCGCAAGACTTACAATCAATGGACTTAATTTTTTATATTGTTTATCAAAAAAAATTAATAACATGGCTGTAGTAGTGTTTTTTTTCTAGAGGTACTTATTCAAATTTATTTATGGAGTTCCAATAATCAATCCAAGTCAGAGGGAAAAAAAATAGGGAGCATAAACAGAGAGAAGGGGAAAAAGAGAAGGAAAGGATACAGTCCCTGACAAAAGTCTTGTCGCTTGTGAACAAATTGACCGGAAGTGCCGCTGAAATATATTTCTAATCAAGATTTTTTTTTAAACAAGGAATGGCTCATTTTAATCCCAGCAGCTTCTGTAATAATGTTTGTGCAAAACGAAACTGTCAAAAAGCATCTAATATTCACAGCTTGGTAAAGTCCATTAAGTCAATTTTTGCAAAGACATAAGTGTTGGCGCCTTGTCATATGAGCTTCACCTTTGATTAATAATGGATCAATTAAGTCTCAGGTGAGTATAAAAAGAACCCCAGTAGACTAGACCTTCTCATCAACTACAATTAGACAGCAAACATGCCTAAGATTCACCCTGAGACTAAAGTCTTGATTATCATGAAGACCAGATCCATTGCTGATGTGGCAGACACCTTCAATGTGTCTCAGCATCATGTACAGAGGATAAAAAAAGATTTGAAGAGACTGGAGACGTTTTGGACAAGCCCAGGTCAGGCAGAATCCCTGATAGGACCGTTTGTTGGCTCAAAAAATTAAGGCCAGCCCATATTCCACTGCAGCAGAGCTCCATAAGACCACAGTTTGTCGGATTCTGTCTCAAAATAGCCTCCATGGTTGAATCAGTGCCCAGAAGCCAACACTAAACAAAAGACAATTGAAAAACCAAGGCCCAGATTTGGATCTCACAGCACAACTACTTAATTTGTTGACCAATTTTTGTATTTGCAGTAAATTTGTTCAATTTCTGTATAGGCGACAAAGGTTTGTCTTGCCAAAATTTGACCATTTTGTCTTGATTAAATGATGAATCTTTTCTCAGTGCATTAAACATCATTTGGGAGGGATTTAGCATTTCATATGAGCTATTTCTAATACCAATTGATTAATTAAAAGTCAGGTTAATAGCAGGTGTTTCTACAAAATAGATAAGCAACAAGATTTTAGTCAGGGACTTTTGTCAGTGTAGCACAGCTGATAAATGCCCGTGATAATCTGCCCAGATAGTCACATTTAGGTAAATAATAAAGGCAGCTCACTGCACTGACTACAAAAAAAAATAGAAACAATAATAGTAAATTACTTCTTAAGTATGTTCTACAGTATTTCTTAAGTATTGTTATGGGTAGTATGAAAACAATCACTTTTATCCACCATGTTGATATTGTCATGCAGCATATGACATCAATATAACTTTTGTTTGTATGTCCCCCCCCCCCCCTGACGTATTAAGTTACTTCATGTTTTACACATAAGAAGGATTCGGCAGACTATTTGCCTAGCAGAACTGCTTTTACACACTATATAGTATGCAATTTTATTGTCTAAGTAAGAAAGCAAAAAGGGGATTTTAAAGCCAGCTCTGTAATTTTAGTTACTGCGTCTGGCTTGAATCGGGAAATAATGATGTGTTTCGAAAAACCAATTATGTACACAGAACATAATTTAATTTGAAAAAAAAAAAAAAAAAGGCAGATAGAAGTGCTGATGGATAGGCATTAGAGTCTAACTTAAAAGTTGATTAAAAGTGAGCAACTAATATTAAGAAAGTAGTAAAACTATAACATTTGTCTTTGTCAAATATTTTACGACACACCAATAACCATCTTCAGTGTTTCTCCCGAATTAATCCTGCTCAGCCAGTTTAGAGTATTTCCATTAACGCTTGGCAAAAATTTTACTTTACCCCAGAAAATGTCAGGTGTCATAAGGCCAATCAGCTCTAACAATTCAAATTTAACAAAGTGAAGAGCGCTGGTATAACTGTGCACCAATGGGTGACCTTTTTACAAATACAAAAGAGGAGAGATCATTCATCAACGGTGACAACCGGCAGACACAATTCAGCCATTGTATTGGGGGAATAGAGAAATAAAACAATCATCTAGATACAATAAATCAACGCTGCACAGAGAGTATCTGCATAGGACATGTGTGTGTAGAAAATAATGGAGGAGACAACTAGGAATGTCAGCGCTAGTTTAAGTCAAATCATATTCTCACACCATTGTAATAAAAAAAAAAAGTATGTTGCATTCAAATGTTAATTCAGCATTATAGATATTTCGACTCAAACATTTTTGTTGTTATAATTACAGTATTTGATCTGGAATGATGCAGGATGTAAGGTTCTGCAATAGTGAGGTTTAATAATTATGACAATTGAGCAAAATAGTAGGTCAATTCTCAAGAATTCCTGCAACAGAAGAAATATGAATACAAAGAATTGCAAACAAAGACAAAACACTTTTACAAAAATAGAAATAAAATATTTAGTATTAAGACAACAATCACATGCACGTTTGTTTTCATTTTCCGTTTAGAATTAAAGAAAAGAGGCTTCTGAAATAAATACATCAAAATTGACAGTCGGGAGAAAACAAGTAAAGAAAGCAGCTAATCATAATGTGTTTGTTGTGCGATTTGACTGCAGAAACATTACTATCGACACACCGTTTCATATGCATGTAGAGACACAAATAAAGGTAACAATCGCAGTGATGTTTAGAATATTATTGTTCATTTACTGTACAATTCATTCACATGGACTTTCATTCATTCAATCACTCATTCATTCATCTAACCCGCTTATTGGATCTGCTAGAGCCAAACTCAGCAGGCTACACCAAGGGCCGGTCGCCCGTCCATCACGGGGCCACACAAACAAATAACCATGCATGCACTCACACTCTATGGGCAATGTTCATGTACATGTTTTTGGACTGAGGGAAGAAACCGGAGTACCCAGAGAAAATTCATGCAAGTGAGGGGAGAACATGCAAACTTCACACAGAAAGTTGTCTGGGAATATAATCAAGGACCTTCTTGCTGTGATAAACACTGGCAATTCAATTCAATTTTATTTAAAACGATATTGTCTTAAAGTTGCTGTACATAGGGCCAATGCACCGTACGGGCCAATGCATTGTCTTTCAGGCACTTTTTCGAAAAATAGCATACAAACATATAGCATATTATTCCTGTAACCGAAAACTGTACCAGCCTTACTTGTCTTCAGAACATACTGTTTATGTTACAAGAACAATATGCTGGTGTTTACAGTCATCCTTGTGACAAGAAACGGGTGCAAAGAGCTGTTCCAGACATGACAAGCTACACTATGTAGCTGAATTTTGGCTAATTATCCATTTAAATTTGATAAACTTGTCTTAAATCACAAACATAATTAACTAACTCTTTATATACACTATATTGTCAAACATTTGTAGACACCTGACAACCACAAACAGATTTAGCCCCCATTTCGTTGTTGGATTAAAGCAACACTTTTCTAAGAAAAACTTTCCATTACAATTTAAAGCTTGAGGGGTGTGTGTGTGTGTGTGTGTGTGTGTGTGTGTGTGTGTGTGTGTGTTTGTTCAGCTACAATTGTATTAATAAAGGCATAAACAGTGGGTACAGAGGTTCAAGTCGGTGTTCCAGTTCAAAGATGTCTAGTGGTCGTTAGGCCAGGATTTTATACAGGACAATCTAGACTTTTTTTGGTTAGCACTATTACCTCACAGCAAGAAGACCGGTGTTTGATTCCCAGACATAGGGCCTTTTCTGGGTTTGCTCTGTGTACTCTGGGTTTCATTTGTTAAACCCAGGTTTAATTGAATTCTAGACTCAAGATCTTGGCCGAAACTGACTTGAGGTCTTCTGCAACGAAAGCCTATGCATTTCGGGTTTGATCGACTTCTGAGTAAGCATTGCTGCCCTGTAATCTTGTACCAGTCTGGCTTGTCTCATCAACAAGGTATTTTTGCTGCAGACCTGGTGATCACTAGAGATTTTCTCCACATCATTCTGTGTAAAATCAAAAGACTCTTGTGCAGGAAATGCTTGGAAATCATCAATGTCTGAAATATTTAACAGCTACCCCATGGTCAGAATCACATGGCCAAATTTTCTTCCTATTCTATCATTTGATGGAAACTTACCAGGACGTCCTTGACCTGTATCAGAAAGATTTTCAGTACCTCGCTGCTGCTGCTTGGTTGATTGGAAATTTGCATGAATGAGCAAGGGTACAGGTGTTCAGAATACAGCGATCAGTGGAAGCATATAAACAGTATACATCTGCATGATCATATAACAATTCTAAAGAAGAAACTACCCCAAATTACTTAATCAAGTAATAATTACATAAAAGTAAAAAAAAAAAAAACACATTCTGACATTCTATTAGGCTTCAATGTGGAAATAACAGATAAAAAGTCAACGATCAATCGATGACTACGACAGCTACAACCAGACAGAACAGATATGAAGTGACAAAAATAATTCATATCAAAATGCACATTTGTGCCAGGTTATATATACTGTATATCACCGCTCGTTATCACCCCAAGTTGACGTTTCAAGCCATTGTCGATGAGTTTCCCTTGCATTGCTGGGAACATCTGATCTATTTTTTATCTGATCGCAGTTTTTAATCACAGATGCAGGTGCACATTTCTGATTTATATCAACATACAAATGAGCATGCAATGGTCAATAAGTTCAGTTGTTGAGTGGGGTAATGTAATCGGTATCTATTAGTACCTTAAGTGAAGTGATCGCACCTACCACAGGAAGCACAACGCCTGTTCATATAAGTGTGTTCAGTATGGTCCGGAAATATAACTTGAATTAAGAGGTACAATACATGTTTTTATTTTTAATGAATGGCTAATGTCACATACAGTTACAGCAACTTACATTTGCTCTCTTATTTACTGAGGAATTATGTGTTAAGGGCCTTGCTCAAGGGCCCACAGTAGTTGCTTGGTGGAGGTGGGATTTGAACCCCGGTCTTTCTGGTATTAGTCCAACACCTTAACCACTAGGCTACCACGTAAAGAACAGAAACTTTTATTTGTTTTGGGAATGCTGTTATGGACATTATGCCAACAAAATGAACGAACAAAATTTTTTTAATAACACAAGCTATTTTACTTGGCTGGTAGACATTGTTTCCAAACCAGGTTTCAGCATTCGCTGGTTCCTTTAGTTTTAGTCAACAAATTTAAGTGCATTGAGTGTTTTCGTATTGTGTCAACAACCTGTAAAAACGGGTCAAGTTTTTTGGGGTTTTTTTGTCCTTTGGCTGCTCCTATTAGGTGTCGCCACAGCGGATCACTCCTGTGGTCCGTACATTCGACTTGGTGTGGTTTTACGCTGGATGCCCTTCATAACGCAACCCTCCCATTTATCCGGGTTCGGCACTAAAGCTGACTTCTGCCACCCTAATGGCTGGGATTTGATGGGCAATTCAGACTCACCAATCTGTCTAATGTTTTTGGACAGTGGGAGGAAACAGGAGTACAAGGGGAAAACCCAAGCAAGCATGGGGAGCACATCCAAACTCTCCAAAAGACTCTCACAGAAAGACCCCTGAGCTGGTAATCGAACCCGGGATTTTCTTGTTATGTGGCGACTGTGCTAACCACTACACCACAAATTACAGCATTGATCATAAATCAATGGCACTAAAGTGTGACAGTCTACCTTTCCACTCTTGTTTTTTGTTGTTGTTGAATAGGTTTAGTGTCTAGGCAGTAGTGTCTAGTGCACTGGTGTTCAGTTAAGTACAGCTACATTGCACTTTTTTGTGTTATGTTCTGTCTTTTAGTTCCATGCATCATCGATTTAACCTCAAAATACAAAGCTAAAGTGTCATTCGGACTCTTAAATTAGTTAAGCCACTTGGTGCTGATGACATGCTGGTCAGTCATAAGCGCTACCATTAAGCTACCCTTAGTCATTTTCACACTCAACCAAAAAATTCTGTATGATTCTGTATAATTCTGTACAATTATGAAGTGTGTAAAAGAAGGACCGGTTCAATAACTCAAAAGCAAAAATAAAATAAACAGAATGATGGCACAAAGATTGAATAGACAGATAAATAGGAATGCAAATTAAAAGCAATGGTCGTTAATCACTGCTACGAACAGCATCATGGGTAAATTGGATTATTAAGCTGCGCATGCTTAGTGCCATTAAGATGTTTCCTAACTACCAAGAAGCTCAGCTATATAATAAGTAAGAATAAGGACGGCATCCATTTGCTGAGTTTATCTGTGACTCCTGCTCCATAACATTGGGGTCCAAAACCGTTTTTTTTCATGGGTTTTGCAGTAAACCAACACATTTGATAAAATATAAGAAAAATAACTGTAATAGAATAATACAATTGTAAAACATAGAAAGGCCCATTTCATCATGTGAATTAAAATTAAACATTCATTCATTCTTCTTGCCCGCTTATTCCCTAATTCGGGGTTACACATTCAACACAACCATTCACACATTCACTCCTATGCACAATTTAGAATCACCAATTGAACTAACCAGCATTTGGACAGTGGGAGGAAAACAGAGTATCATGCAAGCGCGGGGAGAACATGCACAGAAAGATCCCTGACCCGGGAATCAAATCTGGGACCTTCTTGTTGTGAAGCTAATCCCTACGCCACTGCGCCACCCATTAAACATTCAACATCATCTTAAATGATAAAAAAGGCTTAGATGCTACTTTTAAATAATATATACCAAATGCTTGTAAATAGCAACTTATTGGTCTGTTATTTTAGAAAACAGATCAGACTTAAGCCCTTTGTCCAGGGGGCAATAGCACAAGAAAATCTGATAACATTTTACATAAAAAAATTAGTTTGTAATGAATAAAACTTATTGACTTTACTTTGACAACAGGGTGGTGCCATCAATAGCATATTGTATTATTCAGTGTAAGTAAACAACATAGACAAAAGTCCCACAAAAACAACTGACCGGCACACCCATTTGTGCCTGTTCTAAATCTCTGCAGAATGTTTTACGGTTTGAAACAGAAATTCTTTTGAGTTAAATTTCTTTTAGATTATTAGGCATCGCCTTTGGAGTTCTATTACAGACAGAGCATTAATAAATCTTCAAATTCATCATAAAGATCTGGGGTTGAGGTCTCTTTGCTGTCTCTTTGTGCACGGGGACATGCTGAAATATTTTTTATGCCATTTTGGTTGCAGTAAAGTAAAATTGTTATTTCCTATTTCAGCATTTAATCAGAAAGATACATCATTTAGCATTTAGAGTAGAGAGGCTTTAATCAGGATTTTGGCAACCAATACCATGTACCGATTTGTTGTCATGGTCTTGTCATGGCTTTCTGATAAACATTCTTTTTTCTCCCAGATAAACTAATCCTATTATTGACTTTGTTTTATGGCGAATGGCAATTTTTTAATTGCTTCTCGTAATTCCACACCAGCGATGACTCGACTGCGTTTACAACCTAAACATCATGTAGATTCTCATATAAACATCATAAAATTGCAATTCATATTGAGATTGTTATACTAAACAAGACATCAAATGTCATAAAACATAAATCTCTAATTTAGAATAAAACTAGGTGCTGCATCAATGACAGTTTACACCACATAATTTAGAATAAAGAGGAGCGTGGTGGTGTAGTGGTTAGCACAGGGCCCCCCCCCCCCACCCGGGACGATTCCAGGGCCAGTGATCTTTGTGTACTCTTCTCTACAAGTAAATGTATAAATTATGATGTGTTGTTTTAAGGATCATCATTATTATTATTATTATTCATATCAGTAGTAGTAGCAGTAATAGTTAGGGACATTAATTCTTTCATCTTATTCCCTAATTCAGGGTCAAGGGGTCTGCTGGAGCCTTGCACATAGGGCGAGAGGCATGGGTGGCACCCTGGACAGTTCACTAGTTCATCTTAGGGCACACAATGACAAACACACATTCACTCCTATGGGCAATTAATACTCAACAATCATCCTAATGTACATGTTTTTGGACTGTGGGAAGAAACCGGAGTACAGGGAGGAAACCCACGCAAGCGCTAGGGAAATAGGAGCATGTTTTGTGAAATTCCAAGAAGCTTTAATATATCTTCCCTCATTAAGAAAAAGGGGAAAAGGCAAATTCAATTTCCTATCTGATCGTTTAATTGATTGCAAAAAGGTCACGGAATGTGTAGTGCAGGAAAGAGAAAAGTTTTGCTAACACATAGGTAAAACGCGCGCGCGCACACACACACACACACACACACACACACACACACACACACACACACACACACACACACACACACA
>JAOTRA010004480.1:0-10038 GCA_026260255.1 Pseudolaguvia tuberculata | reverse complement strand
GATCCGAAGGGATCCAAAGGGAACTCAGAGGGATCCGAAGGGATCCAAAGGGAACTCAGAGGGAACTCAGAGGGATCTGAAGGGATTCAAAGGGAACTCAGAGGGATCCGAAGGGATCCAAAAGGGAACTCAGAGGGATCCGAAGGGAACTCAGAGGGATCTGAAGGGAACTCAGAGGGATCCGAAGGGAACTCAGAGGGATCCGAAGGGAACTCAGAGGGATCCGAAGGGAACTCAGAGGGTTAGACGTTTCCGTGTCTAAACTTTTTAGAGAAAAACCCTTAGTCAATTAATTGAGATCTCAGGCAGAAATGAGAAGGAGCAAAACACTCATCTTTATTTGGCAGTAAGTTGAATCTTCAGCAAAACTCATCAAAGACTTTCAGCACTGTAAACCAGACGTCCCAAACACCATACCCTGATGTGCCCCTCCTGCAAGATTCCCCCTGCTTAAATAGCCCACTCATTTGACTATTCATGAGCCAGTGTTCTGTAATTCCCAGTATATTAAACTTTTAAAGTTTCTTGTCTCCTTCCATTTCATCGCCTCATCTTTTGGCTCCTCCCCCGTCACACTTTTTTCCATGAGAACCAGAATGATTAATCAATTTGATGGTTCAAGGCAATGGAATTTCCCCAATAAAACCATCTGGACCATCACAACCTCCCTTATCAGCACTTCCTTTCTTGCGGTTTCCAACACCTTCATCCTAAAATGCTATTTCTTATGCTTTTATCCTTTTATATTATAGTTATAATATTTTTTAAAGCTCAAATATCTGTTTTAATACAGATCAAGCTTTTAGAGGCCTCCAATAATATAGCTATATTCAATACTGTATCTTTGGTGTGTGTGTGTGTGTGTGTGTGTGTGTGTGTGTGTGTGTGTGTCAGTGTGTTATGCCTATTAATGTGTTTTTACATATTAATAACTGTTACTGGGCACTTTGTCAATGCTTGCTCAGTTACATTATTTATTTTCCAATGCAATTTCTATTACAATCACATCTATTATATTTATAAGTTCTAACTTGCTCTATTTTAGTTCTTTTTCTCTGCCTCCCCAGAGAGACTTGCATGAATGCTGGCTTACATCACTGTCAACCATGCGGTCACGTTACCTGCGTCTCCCTCCACATATCCTCCACCTGTGTGTGTGTGTGTGTGTGTGTGTGTGTGTGTGTGTGTGTGTGTGTGTGTGTGTGTGTGTGTCTGTGTTTGTACGTTTTAAAGTTGATCATTATGTTAAATAAATTACTAATGCCCTTAATTTTATCTATCTATCTATCTATATATATATATATATATATCACAATAAAACATATCATTCCATAGCATCTCAGGTGTCTGTGCCCTCATCAATATTTGTTGGTGAGATATTCTCTATAATTTCCCACACTCCTTTGCTTCATCCACCTCCATGCCTTGTGGCCACCACCAAGCTTCAACACGTCCCCGTATAGTATCAAGATCTGCTTCCCTCACACTGTCAGGGAGACTGTGCACTGCCTCGTAACAGAGTGTACTGACTCTCACAGCTCTCTCCAATTGGTCATTGGTGATGTTATATGGTTATGTGATTGGGTGAAGACTGATATGTTAGGTGACCCATCCAGGGTGTACCCCTGCCTCTCGCCCTATGTATGCTGGGATAAGCGCAGCAGACCCCCGTGACCCCGGATTCGGGAATAAGCGGGCAAGAAAATGCATGCATGCATGCATGATATGTTAGGTTAAGGTGAGTACTTTAAATGTTGGTACAATGACTGATAAAGGGAGAGAGTTAGCTGAAATGATGGAGCGTTGAAAGCTGGATATGTTGCGTGTTCAGGAGTCCAGGTGGAAAGAAAATAATGCCAGGAACATTGGCGGTGGATTTTAACTGTTTTATCATGGTGTAGATGGAAAGGGAAATGGTGTAGGTATAATTCTGAAAAAGGACTTCACTGAGTGTTTTGAAGGTGAAGAGAGTTTCTGATGGTGATGAAAGTGAGACTGGAAGTTGGGGGCATGATAGTAAATATCATCAGTGCTTATGCTCCACAAGTTGTGAAATGGAGGAAAAGGAAATATTCTGGAGTGAGTTAGATGGGGTGGTGAAGAATGTAGCTAGGCATGAATGGTTGGTGGTAGGAGCAGGCTCAATGGTCATGTTGGTGAAGGGAACAGAGGTGATGAGGATGTAATGGGTAGGTATGGCTTTAAAGAGAGGAATGTGGAAGGGCAGATGGTAATAGATTTTGCGAAAAAGCAAGAAGATGGCAGTGGTGAACACATATTTTAAGAAAAAGGAAGACCAAAGGGTGATGTATAAGAGTGGAAGAAGGTGCACACAGGTAGACTATTTTGTGTAGGAGATGTAACCTGAAAGAGATTGAAGACTGTAAGGTGGTGGCAGGATTAGTGTAGCTAAACAGCATCAGACAGTTGTCTGTAGGATGGCTTTGGAGGTTAGGATCAAGAAAGATTTTAGTGTGAGAAAGGGAGGAGGTCAATCTGGGTCTCATCTGGTGATGAAGAGTTGTTGAATGATAGGAGCAATGACTGCAGAAGTGATCAGGGTGACAGCTAGGAACGTACTTGGTGTGACATCTGGAAAGGGAAAGGAAGACAGACGTGGTGGTGGAATGAGGAAGTGCAGGAAAGTATAAGGAGAAAGTTGGCAAAACAGAGTTTGGATCGACAGTGAGATGAGAAAAGTTGGCAGTAGTATAAGGAGATGAGACAGCAAAAGCTAAGGAAAAGGAGTCTGAGGAGTTGTATGAGAAGTTGGACACTAAGGAGGGAGAAAAGTATGGCCAGGCAGAGAGACAGATGGAAAGGATGTACTGCAAGTTAGATCAATAAAAGATACAGATGGATATGTGTTGGCTAGTAAGGAGTGTCTGTTGAGAAGGTGGAGAGAGTATTTTGAGCAGCTGGAGAATGAGAGAGAGAATGGTGGATGATGTGGAGATGGTGGAGCAGGAAATGGATAGGATTGGTAAGGCAGAAGTGAGAGCAGCTATTAAGAGGATGAAGAGTGGAAAGGTGGATGGACCAGGTAGGTGGATGGATCTAGTAGAAGCATGGAGATGTTTAGGAGAGATGGCAGTGAAGTTTCTGACTAAATTGTTCAACAGGATTTTGAAAGGTGAGAGGATGCCTGAGGAATAAAGTGTGTTCTGGTACAGATTTTTAAGAGTAAGGGTAATGTGCAAGCATGTAGTATCTACAGGGGAATAAAGTTGATGAGTCACACCATGACGTTATGGGAAAGAGGAGTGGAAGCTAGGTTGAGGGAAGAGGTGCTAATTTGTGAGCAATGGAGGGTGTTGATAGTATAGAGAGGACCAGAAGGAGTTTCATTGTGTGTTTGTGTATCTGGAGAAAGCTTAGGACAGGGTTTCGAGAGAGAAGTTGTGGTATTGTATGAGGAAATCAGGTGTAGCAGAGAAGTATGTGAGGGTGCTGCAGGACATGTATGCGAACAGTGTGACAGCAGTAAGATGTGCGGTAGGAATGTTGGACTGGTTCAAGGTGAAGGTGAGATTTAATCAAGTATAGGCTCTGAACCCTTTCTTGTTTGCTGTGGTGATGGACAGGATGACAGATGAGGTCAGACAGGAGTCTCCATGGACGATGATGTTTGCGGATGATATTGTTATTTGTGGTGAGAATAGCGAGCATGTTGAGAAGAATCTAGAAAGGTGGAGGTATGCACTGGATAGAAGAGAAATGAAAGTCAGTAGGAGTAAGACAGAGTACATGAATGTGAATGAGATGGAAGGCAATAGAGTGGTGAAGTTGCAGGAAGAAGTGGTAGTGAAGTGGGAAGAGTTCAAGTACCTGGGGTCAACAGTGCAACGTAATGGAGACTGCATTAGAAAATTGAAAAGGCAGGGTGGAACGGGTGGATAAGAGTAGCAGGAGTGATTTGTGATAGACAAAATTTTGCCAGAGTAAAAGGGAAAGTTTATAGGACTGTAGTGAGACCCGCAATGTTGAATGGTTTAGAGACAGTAGTGTTGTCAAAAAGACAGAAAAGGAGCAGAGTTGAAGATGTTGAGATTTTCTTTGAGGGTGACAAGGATAGAGAGGATTAGAAAGGAGTTTATTAGAGAGACAGCGCATGTAGGATGTTTTAGAGGAGGCTAGACTAGGAGGCTTGGTTGAGATGCGTTGGACACGTGCAGTATATTTGTAGAAGAATGCTGAGGACGGAGGTGCCGGGCAGCAGGAAAGGAGGGAGACCAAAGAGGAGGTTTATGGATGTGGTGAAGGAACATATGCAGGTAGTTGGTCTTTAACACACAGTCCAATCAATGCAACACATTATAAGCAATAATCCATGACTAGCGCAGTGGCATATCGCTTTAAATATTATGTCATTGCCCCGGCAACCAAATCACAGACAACAATGCTAAACGAGGGAGAGGGTCTTAGTCTGATTCCTTACATAACCCTCTTGAAAAGGACACCTACCGACGTCCCCTAGGGCAATTCCCTCGGATACAGGCAAAATAAATCAGAAACAAAAATACAAATCAGAAAGCATGTAGGCCTGGACTACAGACAACAGGCGGACCTGAACACATACAGAGCACAGGTGGGCCTAGAACACACTGAGTGCAGGACCTGGAAAAGACAGTTCAGGTGGGTCTGGGAAAAACACAAAGCGCAGACAAGAATGGAAAAGATCGTACAAGCGGGCCTGGAGAACAAAAAGACAGGCCTGGAATACAGAGCAAACCAGAAGTGCACACAGGATCAGGCACAGACGAGAAGGGCGCACAAGCGCAGTTTGTGCACACCGAAACAGAGCGTGCACAGGAACAGGTAGAAAGACAGAACAGGCAGAAAAGAAAGTCGAGCACCAGGTAGAAACTGAACAGGAAAATTTTACAAAAAAACAGAAAGCCAAAGAAAGCAGCAGGGAGAGAAACCAAAGCAAAAAAGAGCAACAGGGGAAAAGGGACCACAATCAAAGCAGACTGAGTACCAGAACAAACAGCGAAATGTACAGAGACAAGAAGCGAAAACGGAGATAAGGTTGGAGTCAGGAAGACAGACAGACAAACCGGCAACCGGGAAAGGAACATAAACCAATAGGAACAATGAAAAACTGGAGCAAACAGGCCGACGGTGTAATGAATGCTATGCCTTCTGATCACCTGGTGAGGGCGCCCTCGCCCGAATACTAATTGACTGTTACCTGTTCTGGGTTAGAGGTCAAGGACACTCTATATAAGTTAGTATTCTGCTACCATGCGGCGTGAAGCATTGTTTGTTGTGCAGTCTATGCTGAAGTGCTTTTTCTTGTGGTTATCTTTGTTCCCTGGACTAACCCTCTGCTAGCTGAGTACCTTTGGTTCCTTCTATGCCAGTTTCCTTCGTTTGTTTATTTTGGTTCCTTAAACTGGTTCTCTGCACCCGACTCCGCCTAATTCTTCACAGACGGAAACTGAGACAGGCAAAACTAAAAGGAACAGAGAAAGGAAAAGAAATTAACCAAACCAGAGACGTATAAAGCAGCAAAAATAAAGGAAACTGAAAGAGCAGCTGGTGAACAGGGAACTGAGGCAAACGAGGACACTGAGAGAAAACAAAGACCCCGGAGAGAGCACAAGAACTTTACCAAATGCTGACAAAGTAATGCAAGGGACTGAATCAGACAAGATCTAAAACTAAAGAGAACAGATACACATAGAATTATGGAAGCTAATTCTGAGACATATGAAGGAACATGAACAAACTGGAAGAGAAGAAGACCGATAGAAACAGACATCCAGGTAAAGGATAAGGAACAAAAAGGGGAAATAACAAATTAACAGGAACCTTGACAAACCAGAGCAATCAGGGAGCAGAGACCTGCAAAACTGCTAGCAATATCAACAGGTGTTTCAGAGCCATGTAAATAACACAAATTATTCACTATCGGTGGACCTGGTGAACAAAAAAAAGTTGCAGTCTCTATCTTTACACCAGTCAGAAAATTTGGGACATTAATCTGCGGCTTAATTGGGATGATGACTTCCTCCTCTCGCAGCTCCTAAAGGTGTTTACCCCCGACACTGAGGAGGAGGTCACACTGGTTACGGCAGCCCGAATTAGCGGCTATGTGGAAGACACCGTCTTGCTGTGTGTTAATGGGGTTTTCAGCCCGGTGTCTCCGAGTGTGGACTTTTACCGGGCCCCCTTCGGGGCTGTTGAGGCCGCCCCAGTGCCACGACCCTGCCTGGTGTCACAGGTCCTGGACACTCAGCTGGGACCCCACAAGCCAGCTGGATTTGGGGTTCCAGCAAAGGGGCACCTTCAACTGAGAAAAGCTTCGCCTGAGCCCTCAGCGTGTTCGCCGGAGCCCTCAGCGCCTTTGCCTGAGCCCTCTGCGCTTTCGCCTGAGCCCTCTGCGTCTTCATCCTCTTCAGCGTCCTCCTCTTCACCTTCATCTTCATCCTCCTCTTCATCTTTGTCCTCTTCTTCAGCTTCACCTTCGTCCTCATCCTCACCTTCAGCTTTGTCCTCATCTTCAGCTTTCATCTTCACAGTCATATGCACCAGCATCCATGCGTCTACATCCAAGACTTCTTTGGCATCCTCACCAAAACTGTCGTTTAAACTACCTGTTCCTTTTGAGTCACCCGTGTGTCCTTTTGAGTCCCCCGTGTGTCCTTTTAAGTCCCCCGTGTGTCCTATTGAGTTCCCAGTGTGTTCTTTTGTGTGTCTCTCAGTCGCTCCAGGGCCCCTCTCTGTCCCTCCAGGGCCCTTCTCTGTCCCTCCAGGGCCCATCTCTGTCCCTACAGGGCCCCTCTCTGTCCCTCCAGGGTTCCCCTCTGTCCCTCCAGAGCCTCCTTTGGTGCCCTCTGAGCCTCCTTTGGTCCCCTCTGAGCATCCTTTGGTCCCCTCTGAGCCTCGTTCGGTCCCCACTGTGTCTCCTTCGGTTTCCTCTGAGTTCCTTACGGTCCCCTCGGACCCTCTTGAGTCCCTCTCGGTCCCTACTGAGTTCCAAGAGTCCCTCTCTGTCCCTTCGGTGTCCCTCTCTGTCCCCTCAGAGTTTGCTATGTCCCCTCTGGTCCCGTTGGCCTCTCAGCAGAGTCCTCTTTGTTCCCTTCGGGCCCCTCAGAGTTAGGTTGATCCCCTTTGGGCCCCTCAGATTTAGGTTGGTCCCCTTCGAGCCCCTCAGAGTTAGATTGGTCCCCTTCTGGCCCCTCAGCATTAGATTGGTCCCCTTCGGGCCCCTCAGAGTTAGGTTGGTCCCCTTTGGTCCCCCAATGTACCCCTTGGTTCCTTCAGCGTACCCTTCGGTTCCCTCAGCGACCCCAACGGTCCCTTCTGAGGCCCCTTTGGCCCTTTCAAAATTTCCTGAGGCCCCTTTGGTTCTCACAGAGTGTCCTGAGGCCCCTTTGGCCCTCGCAGAATTTCCTGAGGACCCTTTGGCCCTTTCAAAATTTCCTGAGGCCCCTAATGCCCTTTCAGAGGTTCCTTCTGCCCTTACTGAGCTTTCTCAGGCCCTTTCGGCCTTTACTGAGTTCTCTTGGGCCCCTTCGAGCTTTACTGAGTTCTCTTAGGCCCCTTCGGCCTTTACTGAGTTCTCTCGGGCCACTTTGGCCTTTACTGAGTTTTCTCTGCCCCTTTGGCCTTTACTGAGTTCTCTCGGGCCCCTTCGGCCTTTACTAAGTGCTCTCGGGCCACTTCGCCCTTTACTGAGTGCTCTCCGGCCCCTTCAGCCTTTACTGAGTGCTCTCGTGTTTGTGGATGGTACAGGGCCCCGGACCTCCGCTGTCGTGTCAAGTGTCTTTTTCCTGTCTGTCTTTCTCTCCTGTCCCTTTTTGTTGCGTACGGTGTTTGGTGTGTCGGGCGGGGGAGGAGTTTTGTTTGTTTTGGATGCCAGGAGGCGCCCTTTAAGGGAGGGGGGTAATTTAAGGAAGCCGGTTGGGCCACGCCCCTTTTTTGTAGCATTATTTAAGGCGACACGCGGATATGCGTGTCGTGCGTCATTGTGTTTGTTTGTACGAACTTCAGCATTATGGATACATCTGTGAGAAGTTCGTTACAATGCTGATATTTGGTATAGCATCTAGACTGTTTAAAAAAAATTCAAAGCATTTTTTTTTCTTCAAAGTATCTTCTTGTTGGAAAATGTAAATGTTTAAATAATTTTTATGGTTATATTAATAAATACTATAATGCTTAAAATAACATGTTCCTTGGTTGGAAAGCATTTAGACTTATGTATTTAGATTTAATTTTAATGAAAGAATAGCATCTGCTACATATATAGCTTGAATAGTTAAGCTCGGTCTCAAGTCTAAGCGCTTTTACTGTTGGTCCCTTGACGCTCTAAACCCGTGTCATTGTCATGCTGTGCTACATCATACAGTTGACCCGGTAAATAATGTTATAGCTACAGAGATCTGGTGTAAATATAAATTATTTAATTATGTATAAAGTTCTTTACATAATATGTTAAACATTACAACACTTTTTGTCGCTTGTATACTGTTATGTCTTCAGACGTATATCGTTTTGGGTTCTGTGTTGTGCCTGCATGTTATATGTTTTTGACATTGTTGCAGTCTAACTCTCTTTTGCTATGTCCTGTTCTCTCTCTCTCTCTCTCTCTCCTCATTAAGCAGAGCTTAAATGGGACCAGCTGCAGGTAATCAGAGCTAAAGAGTCAGAGAGCTTCTGTTGAACGTGTGGCCAAGTGGCTAATGACAATGTGGTTGTCATTTGTCTCTTTGCCCTAAATCTTTGTGAAATATTGTGTTGTGAATAGCTTTGGTGGTGGTTATTTGAGTTGTGTGTGTGTTTAAGTGCTGTGTCACATTCTTTATTTTATGTCACATTCACCGTCACGTTTGTAAATAGATTTCCTTTTCTTTCTTTATGATATTTGTCACATCCACCTTCGCGGTTGTAAATAGATTTCATTGATATTATGTCATTTATTATTGTTAGTTTTTTCTTGCGAGTAGGTTGGGCATCGCCTTTATGTTTGATTAACTTTTCTCCTGGTTTTGGTCAGTTAGGGAAGGATGCGTGTATTTCTTTTCAGAGTGTTGTTTATTTGATAGGTAATTTAGCTGGGTTTTCTTCTTAGTTAGTTTTAATTTTTGTTTGTTATTTTGGCCTTGATCCCCCTCTGAAGACTGATTCTTCTTTCCTCAGTTGTAGAAATGAATTTGTGTGTAACTCGTGTATTCTTCTAAATTATTATTATTATTATTATTATTATTATTATTATTATTATTATTATTATTGTTACATTCTCGTCATGACCTCCCAACCTAGACTGGTGAGGTCGTAACATATACTTAAACTTTAAAACACAACCACACACCCACAACACAAATCAATACTCGCCTTGAAATGGATACATTATGAATATGAAACTTTCCTTTTAGTAACAGAAAGGCGTACCTTCCTCCTTGAGACTTAATGAATCTTCTTTTCCTTTCGGCTGCTCTCGTTAAGGGGTCGCCACAGCGGATCACTCTTTTCCACACTACCCTGTCCGCTACATCTGCCTCTTTCACCCCAACTACCTGCATATCTTCCCTCACCACATCCAAAAACCAACACTTTGGTCTTCCTCTTTTCCTTCTGCCCGGAACCTCCATCCTCAGCATTCTCCAACCAATATACTGCATGTTCCTCCTCTGCACATGTCCAAACCATCTCAACCTAGCTTCCCTCACCTAGTATCCAAAACATCCTACATGCGCCGTCCCTCTAATAAACCCATTTCTAATCTTGTCCATCCTTGTCACACCCTTGTATTCAACTCTGCCACCTCCAGCTCCGCCTCCTGTCTTTTTGACAATGCCACTGTCTCTAAACCGTAGAACATCGCTGGCCTCAATACAGTTCTATAAACTTTCCCTTTCACTCTTGCCGAAACTCGTCTATCTCAAATCACTCCTGTCACTCTTTTCCATCCGCTCCACCCTACCTGAACTCTTTTCTTCACTTCTTTAACGCACTCTCCATTATTTTGCACTGTTGACCCCAAGTACTTAAACTCTTCCACCTTCACTACCACTTCTCCCTGCAACC
>JAOTRA010004450.1:0-10040 GCA_026260255.1 Pseudolaguvia tuberculata | reverse complement strand
TTGGCGCAGTTTTACGCTGGATGCCCTTCCTAACGCAACCCTCCCCATTTATCCGGGCTTTGGACCGGCACTAAGAAAGCACTGGCTTGTGCAACCCTAATGGCTGGGTTATTCAAATTCTAATTCACATCATACGGGTGTGTTTTACTTTGATCAACCAATCAGCTAGCAAGTTTCGGGAGGGAGGTTTACAAATCTCTTATCAATTCATCATTCATTCATATATTCATTTATATATCATTCAACCCGCTTATTCCCAATTTCTGGGTCATGGGGATCTGCTGGAGCCTATTCCAGCGTATAAGGGTAAAGGTTACACCCTCGCCAGTCCATTGCAGGGCCACATATTGATCACAATCAACCTAATGTTTTTGAACTGTGGGAGGAAACTGGAAAACCCACACAAGCGCCAGAAGAACATGCAAACTCCAAAAAACAGAAAGACCCCCAACCTGGGAATCTAACACAGGACCTTCTTTCTGTGAAGCAACCGTGCTAATCACTACTCCACCGCGCTGCCCATAACTGCATCAGTTTGGCATAAATAACTAGTATTTCAGCTGGAACAAACATCTGCATAGTAATCATTCAATAATTGGGATTCAATAATCATTCAATGTAATAATAGGTCTTAACTACTTACTTGGTTAAATCCAGGGGGTAAAATATTTTTGGCTGGATGATCGGGAGGACCTTGGCTTAAACCATACCACCACCAATCTGTTAGTCCTTGAGCAGTACCCTTCTTCGAAACCATTTCTACTCCAAGATTAGGTTGATTCTAAATTGCCCATAATAGTGAGTGTGTGTGATCTTTCATCTAGATGTGTCCATGTGATGAACTGGTGTTCTGCAGACCCCGTGACTCTGAATTGGGGAATAAATGAGTTTGAAGATGAATGAATATATTGAATACTTATTTCTTTTTCATTCACTCATTTATTCATTCATTCATTCCTTCATTCATATTCTTACCCACTTATTCTCTAATTCGGGGTCAATGGGGTCCGCTGGTGCCTATCCCAGCGCACATAGAGCGAGAGGCAGGGGTACACCCTGGACAGGTCTTCATTACTCTTGATCATGACTTTTATTAAGATATTTAAAAAATGTTTTTATGGCTTAAAATTATTTAAATCTGCCATTTTCTGTCACTTACATCTGAGACCAGTGGGAAATCAGTGTCAGTCATGTCATCATTTTCCTCTAGTGTGGTCATTTACTGTCTTCGGGGGAACAGTGACAAGAAGTGAGGGCAATAACACTTTGCTGAATTAGCAGTAGACACTAAAGTGACATTTTGCCTGCTGACTGCACTGTTAAACGTACTTTAATAAAGTATGTCAAATGATAAACATCGACCTTTTCCTGTTCGATAAAAAAGGGGAGGAGGTGGCAAGGGGGGGGGGGCAAGAAATCTGAGATTCCTCTTAAAAGCTCATGTTTAGCACATATAATAATAAGATTTCTTTTTCAAAATAAGATTTATTCTTAAGTCAATGGTCCACTTTTGACAATAGGAGCCCAAACCAACTCAGTAAAACCTGGGTTCAAACCCCACCACCACCACCACCACCACCACCACCACCACCCCCACCATGTCCGCCAATGTTGAGTTCTTGAACAAGACCCTTAACCCCTCCTGCTCCGGTGTACCATAGCCAACCCTTCGCTCTAACCCCAACCTATAAAGATGGGATATGTGCAGAAAGAATGTCACTGTGCTGTAAAAGGTCTGTGTGACAAATTAAAGCATTTACACTTACAATAGAAGGAATCACACATCAGCCCAGTAAGTGACATGTCTCTCTAATAATTTTACAGTCTTCATCATTCATTCATGTTCGAACCCGGTTATTCCAACGCACGTAGGGTGAAAGGCAGGGGTACCACCTGAACAGTTTGCCAGTCAATTGCAGGGTCACACATATCTCAAGATATCTTCCACTTTGCGGATTTATTCGTCTGATATGTCCATTAGACTGCAGGTGATACCCTGAGGTTTAACTCACCTTGATGTCTAAGAGGTGACGGGATGTCCCCCAGACGTGAATGGTGCTCTTTTAAAATCTCCACCCATTAAACATCTGGTGTCTTTCAGGAGGTCTGTGCTTATGGTGATTTAGAAAGGTGGTGAAGAGCTGAAGTTGAAATTTGTACTATTGATGGCTATGCAACTGTTGGGTCCCCGAGCGAGACCCTGAACCCTTCCTGACCCAGGGGTTATAAACGTTCGTTAGTTAGCACGTCATGTCTCTTTACAAATTTAGAGTAACGCTTTTAATGGATGACGACCATCCATCCATTCATTCATTTATTCATTCATCTTCTTACCCGTTTATTCCCTAGTACGGGGTCACAGACGAACAACCACACAAACACACCCCTATGGGCAATTTAGAAATCACCAATGAGCCTAATATACGGGGAGGGGGTGGCTTAGTGGTTAAGGTGTTGGACTGATACCAGAAAGACTGGGGTTAGACTGTTGGAGAAAACTGGAGTATCTGGAGAAAGCCCACAAAAATGCTGGGAGAACATGCAAACGCTGCACAGGAAGCATCCCTAGTCCAAGAATTGAACCAGGCGACTGTGCTAACCACTACACTTCCTGCGCTTGTTATAGACAATCATCGTTATGACAACCATAATCTAATTTGTGTCTTTTTTTAGTGTCTCGTCATGATTTTATTGGTGCGTGTCTCTAATATGAGATTCCTTTTCTCACCATTTTCTTGCATTAATTTGAATACACATTGTATTGGCTTCAAGTACTGATATGATATTTAAGCCAATAAAGGGACTGGGAGGGGAGTGTTGTAATGGTCACAGCCACCTCACAGCAAGAAAGTCTTAGGTTCGATTCGATTCCTGGGATCTTTCTATGCGGAGTTTGCATGTTCTCCCTGCGCTTGCATGGGTTTCCCAAGCGTACTCCGGTTTCCTCCCACAGTCCAAAAACATGTACATTATGTTGATTCTGAATTACCCATAGGTGTGAATGTGTGTGTGTGTGTGTGTGTGTGGTGGCCTGGCGACCCATCCAGGGTATACTCCTGCCTCCCGCCCTATGTGCACCGAGATAGGTTCTAGGTAACCTCTGTGAGTCGTCTCTCTCTCATACGATAGCCTAAAGCTTTTTCCGTGACCTCTGCTGACATCAGACATCTGTAATGTTCACATCACTGGGTAGATCTGACTTTTTCTTGTATTCATAATTAACATTTAAAAATAGAGAATCGATTTTAGCCATTTGATAATTGATTTAGAATCGTCTACGTTCTGCATCCCGATGAATAGATTTTTTAACCCCACCCCTTTTCTCCTTTCTATGGCAGACAGTACTAATGGCAACGAGTCTGTTACAGCGCTGTGGGGGAATTTTGGTTCACTCATCTTTGTGGAATTGTTGTAATTCAGCCACATTGTAGGGTTTTCCAGCATGAACCACCTTTTAAAGGTCATGCCACAGCATCTCAACAGAATTCAGGTCAGGGTTTGACTAGACCACTCCAAAGTCTTCATTTTGTTTTTCTTCAGCCATTCAGAGGTGGACTTGCTGGTGTGTTTTGGATCATTGTCCTGCTGTAGAACCCAAGTTTGCCTCAGCTTGAGGTCACGAACAGATGGCCGGACATTCTCCTTCTGGATTGTTTGGTAGACAGCAGAATTCATGGTTCCGTTTATCACAGCAAGTCTTCCAGGTCCTGAAGCAGAAAAACAGTCCCAGACCATCATGCTACCACCACCATATTTTATAGTTATGATGTTCTTTTTCTGAAATGTGGTGTTACTTTTTCTCCAGATGTAATGCGACACAAACCTTCCAAAAAGTTTAACTTTTGTCTAGTCAGTCCACAGAGTATTTTTCCAAAGGTCTTAGGGACCATCAAAGTGTTTTCTGGTAAAACTGATACAAGCCTTTATTTTCGTCTTGGAACTCTGGCATGCAGACCATTTTTTGCCCCCAGTCTCTTTCTTATGGTGGAGTCGTGAACATTTACCTTAAATGAGGCAAGTGAGGCCTGCAAATCTTTGAATGTTGTTGTGGGGTCTTTTGTCACCTCTCGGATGAGTAGTCACTGCGCTCTTAGGGTAATTTTGGTCGGCCGGCCACTCCAGGGAAGGTTCTCCACTGTTCCATTTTATGGCCATTTGTGGATAATGGCTTTCACTGTGGTTCTCTGGAGCCCCAAAGCTTTAGAAATGGCTTTAAAACCTTTTCCACACTGATAGATCTCAATTACTTTCTTTCTCATTTGTTTCTGAATTTCTTTGGATCTCGGCATGTTGTCTAGCTTTTGAGGATCTTTTGGTCTCCTTTGCTTTGTCAGGCAGGTCCTATTTAAGTGATTTCTTGATTGCAAACAGGTGGGGCAGTAATCAGGCCTGAGTGTGGCTAGAGAAATTGAACTCAGGTGTGATAAACCACAGTTATGTTTTAACAGGGGGGCAAACACTTTCTATCACAGAGGCATGTAGTTTTGGATTTTGTTTTCCCTTAATAATAAAAACCTTCATTTAAAAACAGTGTTTTGTGTTTCTTCCTGTTCTCCCCGCACTTGTGTGGGTTTCCTCCGGGTACTCTGGTTTCCTCCCACAATCCAAAAACATGTAGATTAGGTGGATTGGTGATTGTAAATTGTCCATAGGTCCATTGGTTGTTTGTCTATGTGTTGCCCTGAGATGGACTGGCGACCCGTCCAGGGTGTACCCCCTCAGGATGGTGTCCTCATCCTCATCAAGCAGCAGCTGCAGTAGTGTCTGATTCATCTTGTTTGTGTTTTGATGCCAAAACTGAGAATCAGGTTCAGTGAGAAACAATTGTTTATACAGATTCAGGCTTTTCCTTTAAAGCTACAGTGTGTCATCAGTTAATGCACATGTTTTATATAAATGTGATAAATTTGCTAACTTTACAGTAGCAAAACTAAATACAATTAAATTCAATAAAAAACCGAAGAGTGTTTAGCATCGTCGCCTCACAACAAGAAGGATCCCGGGTTTGATTCCCGGGCCGGGGATCTTTCTGTGCGGAGTTTGCATGTTCTCCCCATGCATGTTTCCTCCCATTAGGTTGATTGGTGATTCTAAATTGGCCATAAGAGTGAATGTGTGTGAGTCGTTGTTTGTCTATGGGTGGCCTTGCGATAGACTGGTGATCTGTCCTCTCGCCCGATGTGCGCTGGGATAGGCTCCAGCAGACCCCTGTGACCCCCAATTAGGAAATAAGTGAATGAATGAATGAATGAAAATTAAAACAAAGATTTGGATAAAAATAAAAACTGATGTAGTGGTTGCATGTTCTCCCTATGCTTTCGTAAGTTTAGTGGTTTCCTCCCTCAGTCCAAAAACATGTAAATCTTGAAAAAGAGATTTAACTCATCTAAATGTTTTATTTAAAATGAAATATTATTCATTCATTCATTCATCTTCTTACCCGCTTATTACCGAATCCGGGGGTCTGCTGCGCCTATCCCAGCACACATAGGGCGAGAGGCGAGGGTACACCCTGGACGGGTCGCCAGTCCATCTCAGGGCAACACATAGACAAACAACCATTCACACATACATTCACTCCTATGGACAATTTACAATCACCAATCCAGCTAATCTGCATGTTTTTGGATTGTGGGAGGAAACCGGAGCACCCGGAGGCACCCGGAGGAACCCACACAAGCAAGGGGAGAACATGAAAACTCTGCACAGAAAGATCCCGGCCTGGGATTCGAACCCAGGACCTTCTTGTTGTGAGGCGACTGTGCTATCCACTACGCCACTGCGCCGCCCTAAAATGAAATATTAGTGATTTTAAAAAGAGTTAAACATAAAATAAAAGAAACAGAATTGATAGATCTATTTGAATAAAATTCACACATAATGTCATTGAACTGCTGGCAACAGTTACTGACAAGGGCTTGTAGTTATAAATAGTTTGCTAAAGTCAATGCTAAAGATGTAGACAACCATGAACTGTGACCAGATCACAACTGCAAACTTAATGGATTAAAATCAAATTTGATCCTTGCTGCACTAACAAATAACCATACCATATTATCACAGCTGCTTCAAAGCAGGAATATTACAAGAAAACAATCTTATGTTGGAGATTATACTATCACACATAGGGCTGAAGGCAAGGGTACACCCTGGACAGGTTGCCAGTCCATCACAGGGCCACCCAACCACACACACACACACACACACACACACACACACACACGTCCTCAATCACCAGAGTCACCCATGTAAGCGAGTGAAGGACATGCAAAGATCCCTCTAATCGAACCCGTGACCCTTTTGCTGTAGTGCAAACTACAACGCCACTTATAAAAACAATATTTTACTTTATTTTAATGATCAGTAATTGCTGAACTGATAGTGACATAAGTGAAATAAAACACCGTTTCTCCTGGATCATCCTCATGTCACATAATAACAAAGAGCTCTATGAAACCTGAACACCAAACCAAGGAATAAAGAATCAACTGTTCAAGCCATAGAAAATACATAGCAGAGCTGCTTTTGCCCTCCTCGGAGCGCTAAGCTATATTGTGTCAGCCATGTAAACCATTTGCCCCGAACAGCTACACCTGACAACCCAGTGCTCTCACAATACCCCCCCCCCTCCTTTAAAGCAAAGAAAAGCAAAGCAGAAATATAATATTAGAACCTCTGCTGGTCTGATTTTGTATGTTTGCCCACTAATAAACTAAAGATATGAGATAAGATAAGATACCATCTTCTAGTGGTGAGAAACAGATTAAGAACAAAAGCCTCCATGCAATGAATGAATTAAAGTGGTAAAGCCCTTAGCCACCCTTGGCCACCCTTGGCCACCCTTGGCCACCCTTGGCCATCAGGTTTGCACACATCTCAGGAGGGATTTTGTCCTACTCTTTTTTGCACATCCTCTCAAAGTCATTAAAAACTTGAACGGTCAGCTCTTTCCACCAAATTTCTATGGGATTAAAGACAGAAGACCTTCTTGAACCCCTTTCTGCCTTGGCTGTGTGTTCTGAGTCAACATGACCCTTCCACAACCTAGGAGGAGGTTCTGACACAAGATTTGACGATACATGAGCCTGTCCATTTTCTCCTCAATGTGAGAATTCCTCTTCCTCCAAACTTTTGGTCTCATCTGATCACAACCCTTTTTTCAAGTTCTCAGAATTATTCAGATGTTTCTAGGTAAACTTCAGATGGGGCTGTACATGTGCTTTTCCTAATCAAAGCAACCTTGCAGATGTGTCAGGATTTTAGTCCTTTATGCATTCCATAAATTTGCTTGCCGATATTCTTGTAGGCCTTGTTCTCCCTGCAATCCTTACACAGCACTTTGGGCTTGGCCATGGTAGAGAGTTTGAAATCTGATTGGATGATTGCTTTTGTGCTCTTTTATATAGGTAACAGGCTGAAATTAGGAGCCCTGTTAAAGACACTCTCTTACTTAACCTGTATAAAAGACACCTGGGTTTTCCCCGGGTACTCTAGTTTTCTCCAACAGTCTAAAAACACGTACATCAGGTTGATTGTTGATTCTATGTTGCCTATAGGAGTAAATGCATGTGTGTGGTTGTTTGTATATGTGTGGCCCTGTGCTGGGATAGGCCCCAGTAGACCTCTGTCACCCTGAATTAAGGAATAAGCAAGCTGGAAGATGAATGAATGAATGAATTTGTTTTTTGGGATCTTCAGCATCAGAATGGTCACTGGTCTCTTCAGACTGTCTAGAAGAAGCTGAGAAAGCATTTCACATAGTTGAGCAAACACTTACACAAATGTGTGCCATCACACCATAATATTGTAATGGTCTGACAGATGTTGCTGCTGGAAAGTGTCTTCCATTTTGTGAATGCTCATATAAATGTTCTTGTGTGCCGGTTATCTTTTCCAGATGGCAGTTTATTAATATTGTTGTACAGTGCAAATAAAACATAGCTCCACTCCAGATAGAGCCGTACTTCCAGTATATGTACGTGAATGTCACATTTTTTTTGTCCAATCAATTTCCCTGATTTCAGTTTTATGTGTGATCATTTAATGTCATTTGCCCAAACCCACCAGAATCAGTAACAGTGATGCCCATGTAACTATATAAGCAGTGGCAGATTGCAAATCGCTTAGTAATGTCAATATTGATTCTCTAACCAATCCTGTCTTCAGAGGCCTGCTAGCTGTGTTTTATAACTTTAGCATTTTTCCAGCCTCTGATTGGCTAATCAAAGTAAAAGTACAATTAAAATAGAATGTTCAGACCCACTACGATGGACTGGTGACCTGTCCAGGGTGAACTTTGTCAAAGGACAGCCTTAAAAATAAGTTTTTGTGATGTTACTCGCTAAATATTGATTCTGAACTAATCCAGATGTTGTATGTAGTACAGCTGTGGTGTGTTATCTGGGTTTGTAGCTTTAAAAAAAGAGTTTTTTACCCTCATTACGTGAAACGTCTCTCTCTCTCTCTCTCTCTCTCTCTCTCTCTCTCTCTCTCTCTCTCTCTCTCGCTCTCTTTCTCTGTAATTCTGTGCTGTTCTAGGTTTTGTATAGTATTGATGGGAACTTTAATTGTGACATGATCGTGGTGGAATAAACAGGTGAAAATGCTGGTATTAGTCATGAGTTATTATTTCATTGTTTTCACACATTAGCTTTATGATTCATTTTTACTCTATAAATTGCGAAATACTGGTAGTTAGGTTGTAAGCCAATTTTTACAGGACTATGTACTTAGCAGTATGGTAACTTAGTACCTAACCCTGTTGCCTCACAATGAGGAGGTCCTGGGATCTAATCTGTGTGGAGTCTCTATGTTTTCCCTATATTTGTATGTGTTTTCTCTGGGTACTCCGGTTTCCTCAAACAATTCTAAAACGTGTATTAGTGCTTGGAATTGACCTCATGTCTTTTTGTTGCCAGCCCATCACCGTAATCACCAGGCCACCATGACAAAGCAGTGAAGCTCATTTGCATAAGACTGAAAAAAACAGGAAATAATCAAATCCATGCAGGGACAGACGAGCTGTCTGTCTGCGAGTCCAAAAATTATTATGCCTGAATGTGTTGGAACCATCCAAACATCAGTTTGGTAAACAATCAACCTGATTATATCTCAGTCAGAATGATAGAATCTGTGCCCATAAATGCGACTGTTTAAGGGGTAAGAATCCAGAAACCAACACAAACATGTAAAAAAAACAATTTTTAAGCAATTCTCATTGTTAACTGGACACTTTTTATTCCCCAAGGCCATCTTCATCTTCATCTTCAGACGAGAGCGAAGCACATGTGTTTGCCAATCAATTGCAGGATTACATGCCTGCTTCAGGACAAAAGGTATAAAAGGCAGTTTCCAGAGAGTTCTGACACAGCATGACTCTCTGGAGGGGAGCAATGACAAACATCTGAAAAGCAATGCAGCAGTTGGATTTCTGAGGAACCTCATTTCAGATGTCCATATGGTCTGTCTACCAGTTACTGTGTGCCATAGACATTCTGGATTAGAAACCTCAGATTGTCTTATTTAATATAAATGTCTGAAATGAGAAAATAATTCATTCATTCATTCATTCATTCATCTTCTTGCCCGCTTACTCTCTAATTATCCCAGCGCACATAGGGCGAGAGGCAGGGGTACACCCTGGATGGGTTACCAGTCCATCTCAGGGCAAAACCATTCACACACAACTTAGAATTCCCAATTAACCTAATCTGCATATTTTTAGACTGTGGGAGGAAACCGGAGTACCCGGAAGGAAACCCACGCAAGCGTGGAGAGAACATGCAAACTCTGCACAGAAGGATCCCGGCCCGAGACTCAAACTTGCGACCTTCTTGTTGTGAGGTGACCGTGCTAACCACTACGCCACCGCGCCGCTCTGAGAAAATAATAACAAAAAATATCATCTGGCAAAAAATAAACGACTCCCAAATCTTGGGACAAAATTATTGTTTCCAAAAGGTATTGTAACCGGCTGGCTGTAGGCAAATGAGTAGAATCCATGATGCAGAGAAATGGTTTCAACAGGTTTATTTTGGGAG
>JAOTRA010004421.1:0-10041 GCA_026260255.1 Pseudolaguvia tuberculata | reverse complement strand
ACACACACACACACACACACACACACACACACACACACACACACACACACACACACACACACACACACGCACAGACTGTGAGAAATGCAGCTATGACAGACTATCCCATTAACATTAATATACAATGATTGATGGACTGGAAGGTTCAGTAATCGGGACAGTGACAGCATCAGGTCATGTTTTGTGCCTTGCAGTTAATCTGCCCTCACCTGTCTAACTCTCTATAAACATCCGTCTCGCCCGTAAGCTTCAGATCCTGCCGAGGTGGAGGAGAGGTAAAGGAAAAGATTTATGGCTTGAAAGAAGAGTGAGCTAGTTCATCTACTCCTAATGTACAACCTTAAGTAAACAGAGGACTGAAAATTACTCTCTAAACACACACACACACACACACACACACACACACACACACACACACACACACTGACAACTATTTACTAGATTCTCTAATATCTGTGATTAAGTAACAACCAATGATGCTCACCATATACACTGCAGTATGTGGCGATGACTAAAGGAGAAAAAGAGCAACAGCGTCACATGAGATTGAGGAAAACAAGTGTGTGTTTTTTGCACAAAGCTGATCACTGATCAGTAAATCACCTGTCTCACATCCTCGGGATTTTCATAGATGTTCTCCACTTCCCCAGAGTAGTGCGACTGAGTATGCTCCATATCTGCACAAATACACACATCAAGTCAGGATGAACTGACAATATTCAGGGGAGGAAAAAAAAAAAGATAAATGACAGGACTCACTCTGAGGAAAGGTGCAAGGTCCTCGTCTCCATAGCAACACTCCGGTGGCTACAGCAACCACAGGTACCAAAAAGATGAGAAGAGAGAGAGCTGGGAGAAGATGGGGTGACTCTGGTGTAGTGTTGCTTTCTGAGACAGACAGACAGACAGACAGACAGACAGACAGACAGACAGATAGATAGATAGATAGATAGATAGATAGATAGATAGATAGATAGATAGATAGATAGATAGATAGATAGAGACTAATGATAAATGTAGTTTGGTGTTGCGTCTAATATAGCATTCTCACCAGTAGGCTGCAGCAGAGAGACAGTGGTGTGGGTGGTTAAGTTCGGTAACTCGCTCACACAGCAAGGTGGCTCTGTAACACACACCATGGGGCAGAAGCTTGACTTTATTTATTTAAAAAAAGAGAGAGAATAAAGGATTAGTGTTCTTATGTGATGCTGAACGCTCACTCAAAATGAGGCTACGACAAACAATCTATGATATGATATGATATGATATGATGAGTGACAAATCCGTCACGCTTCAGAGGAATTCTAAGAAGGAGGGAGGGAGGAAGGAAGGAAGGGAAGAGTGTTGAGAATGAATGGTCTGCATTACGTCATGTATCTGTGCTGTGTGGATTCCAATTCCCAACAGCACAATGAGAAAATACTGTAGTTGGATTTACATGCAGAGAGCAGACGTGCAAAGAATGCGTCCCTCTATTGTGTATTCTTTTACTGCAACAATCAACAAACTAACTCTCAGCTTTTAAGGCGAGGAGGAGGAGGGGTGTTCAAGGGGGTATGTTGGATCACAGCCCTTCCCTCATTTTAAGCAAAAAAAAAAAATCACAATTGCATTTACTGCATTTGGTAGACGTCCTCATCCAGAGTGACTTCCATTTTCTCTACCTTTAAATTTTAAAGGTATATTTAATTTTAAATACAACTGAGCAATTGTGGTTTAAGGGCCTCGCTTAGGGGCCCAACAGTGGCAGCTACCTAGTGTTGCTGGGAATCAAACCCAGATCTAGCAATCCAACACAATATCTGGGAGTATGACACGTTACACTACTTTTATAAAGCTGCTGAATTCTCTGAAATCTAATTGGCCGGGAGATTCTGAATGTATTTTTTTAATAACATTTATTCTAAGACAGTTGGTATCATTGTGCTCTTCCTATCATAAGTGTCTGTTTCTGTTTGTAACCATGAGTTAATATGTTAGACGGATAACTGAAAGACCGGGTTCGATTCCTAACTCTACCAAATAACCACTGTGGGTCATTAACACTCTGGATAATAGCGTCTACCAAATGGTGTAAATGTAAATGGGTGGATTTGGGGTTTTGTTTGCGGAACAACTGTTTAGAGTTTTAACAGGAATTGATAACAGGAAGTAACTGGTTTCGGGGACATTCTTTGAATACATGATAGGATCTGCTTTTATAAAATTCACAATACTAGTCACATGGTTTCACACTACATTCTATTTTTAGCTATTTTACTTCATTTTACTTCAGCATATTCATCTCGTTATGTAGTAATAGTACATGTTTGGGATCAATTGAAGGATTACATGGTGAAAGTGTTTTTTATTATGAATGGACTATTTAAAAAAAAAAGTGTTTATTTGCTGTAGGTTCATTCATTCATTCATTCATTCATTCATTCATTCATTCATTCATTCATTCATCTTCTAAAGCGCATATTCCCTAATTCAGGGTCACAGGGGTTTTCTAAAGCCTATCCCAGTACACATAGGACAAAAGGCAGAGATATACCATGGACAGGTTGCTAGTCTATCACAGGGCCACACTGATGATGAACAACCACACACATTCACTCCCATGGGCAATTTAGAATCCGGGACCTTTTTGTTGTGAGGCGACCGAGCTAACCACAACGTCACCGCGCTGTCCTACTTTTGTTGTTGTTGATAAACAGGAGAATCTGAGTGTATCTGTTTTTGGTGGTCACTAATGAAACTGCATCGGCATGCAGGGCTACCAGGAAATTTGAAGAAATGAATTGGCGCAAATGACGAAAAAATGTATTCTAATAGAACATGGAGTATCTTTCATTTGGTGATATTTGATTTGTTTAATTTAAAGTATATGTTATAATTATAATCATATATTTAATAATGTAATAACTCACTCATAACAAATCGAGTTCTGATTAAATGATGGACTGGGGTACAGTTTGGGTTTACCGGATTTGGGTTGACTTCGTCCCCTGTTATAAAGATAAACTTTTTTTTAAAAGAATATAAAGATAAACTTTTTTTTTAAAATAACAGTTTATTTATTCCACATTTTTGTCCTGTTTTATACGATAGTATCTGTTGGCTCATATGACGATAGTCAAAACTTTATCATTTTTTTTAGATGCACCAAACCTACTAGAAGGAATATTTTTTATAATAAAAAAAGCATAATGATATGAAACCCATTTTCTCTTCCAGATTCCTTAATAGCTTTTTTCCATAAATATTTAATGATGAAGTCTGTACGATTATCCAACAGAGGGGAAACAACCCCCAAAACCCCTTTTATAATAGATGTGATGATAAAATGTCCAATATGTCCATTTCCAAATAAATAAGACCTGTAAAAAAAGGGGTCAAACTAACCAACATAAATATATATATATAAAACACACTGAAAAAAGCTTTAGCAGTCAAATGCATGATATAAAGGTGAAGCGATAGATCAGACAAGGCGGACGGTTTGAAGGGGTCCCAGACAACTGACCCTTTGAACAATCGGAAATGTCATTATTAATATAACAGAGCAACATATCGCCTTTCTTTCTAGACGGCCCCCTCTTAAAGTTACACTGGCTGTGTGTATTTTTTCATGATTTGGCCACCACTGTTTTTAAACTTAAAGATGAAGGGAACTTCATCCGTCCAGCAACCGGAAGGAGACAGACAGACAGACAGACAGAAGTATATATACATAGATAAATAGGCAGGCAGATATAGTAGACATATGGACCGATAGAAAGACTGGTAGATATATAGCTGGATGGATGGATAAATGGGTGAGAGGAAAAGAGGAAGACCAAGGAGGAGGTTTATAAATAGGGTGAGGGAAGACATGCCGGTAGTTGGGGTGAAAGAGGCAGGGTGTAGATGTTGGGGTGTAGAGGACAGGGTAGTGTAGAGAAGAATGATCCACTGTGACTTCCCCTAAAGGAGAAGAAGAAGATGGATAAATGGATACATAGATGGTTCAATACATAGACAGATGAACAGATCAACCCGAGAGCTTGGTAGATAGATGACTGGATGGACGGACGGTTATATTAGCTGGCTCAATACATACATGGACAGACGGACGAATTGATGGATAGATAGACAGATTGATGGATAGATATATATCCCGGCTCAATACAAGGATGGATTGATTGTAATTGATTATAATTTTCTGACTGGGTAGAACACAACATAGTTTTTATACTTCAGTCATATTTGCTTTGGAATTTACCCCCCAAATATTAGAGCTCCAAAAAGCCCCTCACATAATCCCCTACCCCACCTTACCCCCCAAAAACGAGCAGCATGTATCGTGAACATTGGATTTCAATTCAAGTCCGTAAAGTGCCTCAAACCTCCAGATCACAGTTCCGTATCTAGAGCGGTTTGGGTTCCGGAATCTACTGTATATCATAGTGGGATTATAGGTTTCAATAAAATGTCAATAGTCTGGAGTTTGGCTGTAATTAAAGTGACAGTCCACCGACTAAGTGAATATAAGGAGTGTGGAATTTGACCTTTTAACTGACCCGCTGAATTCCACTCCCTGATCTGTACTGGACTGCGCGAATAATGATGACACACACACACACACACACACACACACACACACACACACACACACACACACACACACACAAATATTTATACACCTCATTATCATTCAGTTCTCTTTCTGTTTCTCTTCAACATGTTTACCAGCAGTAATGAAATGTTTCTATATATTTTTTCGGTATTCCCCTTTTTCCCAGTTACGCTTTCTGATCCCTGCTTTTTTTGACCTCAGCCTTCTTATTCGGGGATATGATTATGGATGTGCCTGTGGTGATGGTGTCTGGCAATGTTTTTGAACATCCTTGCTTAGGATTCTAAACAGGATTAGTGGCAAAACCTAAATAAAGAGTTTTTGCATGTGGGGTTGGTGTCTCTGGCTTTCAAGTCTTCATTTCCTGCTTTTTCCTTTTTCACTTCATGGATTATTTGATCCACGCTACAAGCATAGCATTTGACACGGGCTCTTTAGTACGACTGTTGTTGTGGATGAGGGTTTGTAAAGCTTGTTTACAGATCTTGTGCTCTTACCTGTACCAGGCATCACGGCAGTATAAACATATCTGACACTTTGTCCATTTTTCAGTTTCAGAATGCAGGCGTACTGGCCGGCTGTTTCTCGCGTTATTGGTAGTTGGATGGTGGTGATTATCCGACCTAGAACAGCACTTAAAGGAAGCTGGTGGTCAGGTCTCTGGATGTGCATCCATTTTATTGAAGTCACCAAAGATCGTTCCTTATACACACAGCTCAGATCCATGGAAGATGAGGAAGATTTGCTATAGCCTGGACATAGAAAGAGAAAACGAGAAAGAACAGAGAGACCAGTTGTTATAAAGGGGGTCAAAAAAATCAGAAAAAGAAAGGTTAAGTTGATGCGTATTCATTAGCTAGGTGGATAGCAGACCGACCGCGGCTGACCGTGACTGATGCTCTGTGTCTTCTTCTTCTCAAATCTGAATCAATCCTGGTCTAATTGAGCTCACCAGTTTTCATGGTAGCGACTGGCAGCAGGTGTAATTACACATAATGAGATCTTTAATGAGGCCTACTAAAAGCCATTATATTAGCATGCGAGAAACAGAAAGGGGGTCCTTGAAAGGCAAAGACATGACTGTGAATGAAAAGTGGGAGAGGAACAAGAAGGGAACCATCACATGGAGGCCATGACAATGATTGGACCAAGAAGAATAAACTGGTGGTATACATTGAATTTTTTTATTTCACTTAAATCAGGACGAATTCCCTTTTGAGTCTGGTTCCTCTCAAGGTTTCTTCTTAGTATAATGTAAGGGAGTTTTTCTTTGCCATGGTCTCACTAGGGATGTTTTTTACAACATTAAAAAAAGAAATTCTAACGTTAATTGTGGACTTTAATATAAATGTTTTTATTCGGTTCCATATATATATATATTTTTTTTAATAGCACAGTGAAATTCTTTTTTTCATATTCCATCTTAATAAGTTGGTGGTCAGGAAGAGTCTTGCTCAAGGACTCAACAGTAGCTGGCTGATTGTGGGGGTTGCTTGAACCCAGATCTTCCTGGTCTCCGACGCTTTAACCATTTGGGGCACCACTGTCTATTGCTATTCTATAGGGAAAATGTAATTCAACTGAATTTATATATTTATAAACATTTTAAAATTGAATTTAAATGATCCCATAATTTTTGTAAATGGGGTTGCCCTTATATTTGATCTACTTTTAATGTATACTGTACCTCTTTACCGTTTAAGACAGTCAGTGCTGTGACCTGAGCGAAAACCAGGTCGTCCCTAAAGACCTCACACTGATAGCGGCCTGCGTTGTTCAACTCCGGCTTCAGGACGAAGGAGAAGTTTCCTGAAAGTGCAGCGGAGCGATTGAGCAGACTGAGGCGGACGTTAGACTGCTTCTGGGTATCCCTCCATCGGTCAAACTGAAAGATCAACTCAGGTGAGGCACGTGGCGAATCGGGGCGCCACCAGTAGAGCAGGACGTAATCGCCTTTGATATCGGAGCAGGGGAGCGTAATAACAGATCGAGTCAGAGTTGCCAAATTCCACAGAGGTCCTGCTGAGCGGAGAAGCCAGAATAAAAGAAAAATATATCAGTGGTACAGAAAAGAAATTGAATCAATCAGAATGTCTAAATATAAATTCTTCATCAGATCACCTACATCTAAACCATTTCTAATTCTTTTCTGCATCATACCCTGGAAACTAAATCCACTGCAGCTGGGTTTTTTTTTCCTCCTAATGTACCATTATAAATAAATAAATACTATATCGAGCGGCGCGGTGGCGTAGTGGTTAGCACAGTTACCTCAGTACAAGAAAGTGCTGAGTTCAAATTACGGGCAAGGAAACTTTGTCTGGAGTGTGCATGTTTCTGGGTACTCCGGTTTCCTCCCACAGTTCAAAAACATGTACATTAGTTCGATTTTGTGTCTAAATTATCTAAATTGCCCATAGCAGTTAGTGTGTGTGGTTGAGGCCCTGAGACTGTTTAAGGTCTACCCTTGCCTCTCGCCCTATGTGAGCTGGGATAGGTTTCAGCAGACCCCCGTGACCCCCGGGAATAAACAGGTTAGAATATAAATGAATGAATGAATACTATATGCTGAATACTATATAATACTACCACATGTGAATTTATTGCATGTATTTCAAATCTATATATTTATATTTTTCCAGTTTAACCCGCTTCCAGATTTTAGATTGAAAAAGCGTCTGTGCAGGTTTTTACATTAAAGTTTTGTGTGACTGGAGGGAATAAATCATTTGGTAACATTATTAATGTGATCAGACATTTATGTCAGGTAAGAAGGGCTGGGGTGCAGTCAGTGTTCCAATTCATCCCAAAAGTAATTAATTTGCTCGAGTCAGAATCAGGGTTCTGTACTGGACGCTCAAGTTCTCCTACTCCAATCAGAACACAACATGTCTTCCTGGAGTTTAGGGGTTTGTGCACAAGGACAACTATGGAGTAAATCTAAAATCTCAAGCTACAAATAGTATAAAAAAAAATCTCTACTGTCTCTTCTCTACTGTCACGACATCATCAAAACAACACACTCGCTGTGTACACACACTGCAGAGAGAACGAGTGTAAGAAAAGGGTTGAAGGTATGAAGGGGAAATATTCAGGGAAATCTTTAAATAGGATTTTTTTTTTCTTTTTGTCACTCTTGGAAATCACCAGATTTGCCGGTTTTAGAATTAGTGTTACAGCAGCAAATTATTTGAAAACATGAAGTGTGTGTGTGTGTGGAATGTTTGTCTGTGTGTTTATCGTGGGAGTTGAAATGATTTGGCTTGAGATAACATTTGCTTAGACCGGGACACTTGTAGATCCTGTTAGTCTTGTCTAGTCAGATCTTTAGAAGAGGTGGACGATTTCATTGGTTAAAAGGGCATCTGACCGACGTACAAAGTGACTAAAGTTTGTTTAAAGTTTTGAATCTGGAATTTTGAATTCGATCCCAGATTTGATGGATAATTTTGGACTTATTTGGAAAATCCAGCAGATCCATCCGATTTTAATGTGAATTTCATTATCCTTTTTTTTTTTTTTTTGGACCAGATGTTCAGTCAATGGTTTGTGGGCTAACAAACTGTTGCATGCAAATACTGCAATCGTCCACCGTCCAGTCGTCATCTGGTCTAATGAGGTACAAGCATAGAACATCCAAATATTATGAATTATACAGAAAAAGTACAGAAAAATTATATTCAATTGTATTGTTGTAATATTGATGATTCTGGCTACCAGATAATCAAACCCCAAAATTCATTGTCTCACAAACTTACTATATAAAGTAAGATCAATAAAAGCATTTTAATTTAAATTGTTTTATTTGGGCTTTCTTTTGCACGAATTACTGCATCTTTGCGGCATAGTACGGAGGCAATCGGTCTCTGGAACTGCAGGAGGTGTAATGGAAGCCAAGGTTGCTTTGATAGCAGGCTCCAGGTCATCTGCATTTTGAGTCTGGTATCTCTTCTTTCCCTTTTGAAAATATCCTTCAGATTCTTTCTGGGGTTCGGGTCAGGTGAGTTTGCTAGCTAATCAAGCACCGTAACATCATAGTCACCTTTTGGTAACTTTGGCAATGTGGGCAGGTGGCTTGTCTTGTTGGAAGATGAAACCAGCATTTCCATATAGGTTGTCAGCAGAAGGAAAATGGCTATGTTGCTTGATGTCCAGTTGATGTTGGTCCACAATCAACACGAATTCTGGGTCTCTTCACTCTTCCTCCGCACTCTGGGACCTTGATTTCCAACGGAAATGCGAAATTTATTTTGGACTTTGGATCACTAAGCAACAGTCCAGTTCTCTTTCTCCACAGCCCGGGTTAAACGTTTCCTCTGGTATAGTAGTGACCTGACACCAGAAATGTGAAGCTTACCCAAATTTCTGAATAGATTTTGCCTGACAAGCTTCTCTAGGCTGCAGTTATGCCTTTTGCCGTTGCCCCTTGACCTCTCTATCACACTTTTCGCTTCCGCTGAATCTTCTAGCAAAGTAACATCATAGTCATTGAACCATCTTTTGGTACCTTTTGCAATGTGGGCAGGTGGCATGTCTTGTTGGGAGATGTTGGGATACAGCTGTGACCAACCCGCCTCTTTAGTAAGGAATCTTCTGGCTTGCCGTCCTTATGGAGAGTGTCCCTAACTGTCTTCTGGACATCTGTCGAGTCAGCAGTCTTCCCCCTGATTGTATAGCCCACGGACCCAAACTGGAGACCATTTAAAGGCTCGGGAAAGGCTTTGTAGGTGTTTTCAGGGAATTAGCTGATTAGATTGGGATGCCAATATTGAACTTTTTCAACAATAATCTAATTTTATGAGACACTGAATTTCAAGAAATAAAAGATTGACATGTTATACTCTCTGTGTAATGAATTTATGCAAACATTTTCTGAACTGAGGGACAAAGAACTACTTTCATTTTCATTTGTGTCTCTGTTCATAATTATTTGATTCTCTAATAGTGGAAAGTCCACCAAATCCCAAATATGTGAAAATATACTACTACTGATTTTTTACTGTCTAACTGATCATCTCTAGTGACTCGACGGAGCAGAATAAATACCGGTACGTCCATAGTGGGGATTTCCTCTAAAGGAAACGAGGGGGAGTTCGTAGCAGCGTAACCAAAAACCAAAAGAAAAAGTCCCAGAAAATGATTTGTGAATTTTAGTGAAACCGTAATTCTGATCACTTAGTTTGATCATTCAGTTATTTTGGAGGGGGAAGAGGGGGTGGGGTGGGGGGTTAGTTACACAGAAAGACATGCGAATGCAGCATTGTGAGTGTGAAAGCAGTGAGAGCAGGAAGAGGCACTGGAATGAGGATATTATTGTTCGATGTAAAGTTTCCTCAGGAACCCATAACACAAATCGAACATGTCCTCATTGTGTGTGTGTGTGTGTGTGTGTGTGTGTGTGTGTGTGTGTGTGTGTGTGTGTGTGTGTGTGTGTGTGTGTG
>JAOTRA010004338.1:0-10046 GCA_026260255.1 Pseudolaguvia tuberculata | reverse complement strand
GTGTGTGTGTGTGTGTGTGTGTGTGTGTGTGTGTGTGTGTGTGTGTGTGTGTGTGTGTGTGCGCGCGCGCGCAAGTGGTTGTTCGTCCCTGCGATGGACTGGCGACCCGTCCAGGGTCTACCCCCGACTCTCGCCCTATGTGTGCTGGGATAGGCGCAGCAGACACCTCTGACCCTGAATTAAGGAATCAGCGAGTAAAAATACTAATGAATTAATGAATGTAAGAAGATGAAAGAATGTAAGAAGATGAAAGAATGAACAAACAAATGTAAGAAGATTGATGGATGAATGAATGTAAGAAGATGGATGGATGAATGAATGTAAGTAGCTGGATGGATGAATGAATGAATGTAAGAAGATGAACGAATGAATGAAAGAAGATGGATGGATGGATGAATGAATGAATGAATGAACGATTGTAAGAAGATGGGTGGATGAATGAATGTAAGCAGATGGATGAATGAATGAATGAATGAATATAAGAAGAATGATGAATGAATGAATGAATGAATGTAAGATGAATGAATGAATGAATGAATGAATGAATGAATGTAAGAAGATGAATGAATGAATGAATGAATGAATGTAAGAAGATGGATGGATGGACGGATGAATGATTGAACAAATGTAAGAAGATGAATGATTGTAATAAGATGAATGAATGAATGTAAGTAGATGGATAAATAAATGAATGAATGAATGAATGTAAAATGGATGGATTGATGAACGAATGTAAGAAGATGGATGAATGAATGAATGAATGTAAAATGGATGGATTGATGGATGAACGAATGTAAGAAGATGGATGAATGAATGAATGAATGACATACTTAATGACCCAACCGAGGTAGGCTGACAGTAGTGGGACTTTCGTGGGTCTGTTCGTAAAACAGACAGTTCTACGAATAAGCAGAGATGCGAATAACTCCATCCTCACCTGTAGTTTGAGTTTGAGGAGTTTGGCGGTGAGAGGAGAGCAGTAGATGGACCTGTAGCTCCAGGTGGATGTGAGGCCAGATGTGTGATCCGAGTGAAGGTGCGACAGGAAGAACAATCGGACGTGGCTGCATTTCCGGAGCTGCCAGCAGTCCACAGCTATCGGGGTGTTAGGAATAATCTTCCCATTCATGTCTTCACTTCAACTGTCAAAACCATATCCAAACATCTGCATTGCGAAAAGAAGAGAATACAGACCATAATACAGATCCTTTTTCTTTATTTTTAATTCTTCTTATGATCCCAGCTAAATAACCGGACGTGCTTTTTTAAAATGCTAGCTAACGTAGCTAGAAATGCTAGAATTAGTACCGTAATTACATAGGCGCAGTCAGATTCATTAAACCCTCCTGTTAGAATTCAATGTTCAAGAAAAAAAAAAAAACCAGTGAAAGAAAGGAAAAACCTACAATCCAGATGTGTAAGTCATTTGTTTGCGCCCCGTAGAAACGTATTTCCCGTTGGCTGATTCAGTTCTTAAAGGCACATCACCATTCGAATACTCCGTCAATATGAACTCAAAGCAATGTAAATTATTGATTACATTTTAATTTTTTTTATTCTTTTATATAACGTTTGTTGAATTCTTAACGTAGCGTGTCAGGTGTTTTAAAAACTTGTACAGATTAAATATACTATCTAAAACCATATAACACGGTTAATATTGATAATTTAATGTTACTTGTCGTTAACAATTCCAGATTTGAAAACGCCTTTTTTTATTTATTAACATTGTTTTCTAAAGTCTAAAAAGGTTTATGAAGATGAATTTTAAAAAGAAAAACTTCTGGACTTTATATTGCACTGTGCTTAGTAACCACAAGAGGGCAACAAAACATAAGAGCTGCGCTGTTTGAGGTTTTCTTACATAATATGGTATACATTGCCTTTCTTTTTTATACAAATGATAAATTCGGAGTTGAGGCCTTGCAACAGTGTTGGGTTGGTGGTGCTGGTTATGGAACACCAATCTTCCAATTAGCAGTCCAACACTTTAACCATTGAGTTACTACATCTCCCATCGTCTACATTTGCTGAACTTCTTAGAATTTAACTGTGCTAACCACTACATCACCGCATCGCCCATACTGCTATAGTAGAATTGATTTATTTCAGATTCAGATTATATTTGTCACATGCATCTACATACAGAGTACAACATGCAGTGAAATACTTTTTTAAGACTCTTTAACCTATAAACATTCTTCTTCTTCTTCTTCTTTTTCTCCTTTCTGCTGCTCCAGTTAGGGGTCGCCACAGCGGATCACTCTTCTCCACACTACCCTGTCCGCTACATCTGCCTCTTTCACCCCAACTACCTGCATATCTTCCTTAACCACATCCATAAACCTCCTCTTTGGTCTTCCTCTTTTCCTCCTGCCCGGGACCTCCATCCCCAACATTCTTCTATCAATATACTGCATGTCCCTCCTCTGCACATGTCCAAACCATCTCAACCTGTCCTCCCTCACCTTGTATCCAAAACATCCTACATGCGCCGTCCCTCTAATCAACTCATTTCTAATCCTGTCCATCCTTGTCACACCCGATGAAAATCTCAGCATCCTCAACTCTGCCACTTCCAACCATTGAGTAGAACAAAGAACAGAATAAGTAAGATAAGATAAAATAAATTAAAAAAAAATATCAATATCTATAAGATAAGAATAAAAAAAAACGACAGAACAGAAAGATGGTGTATAAATGAATAGATTATATACAATTATATCATTAATTTTCTCACCCACCCACTTATTTCCTAATTCAGGGTCATGGGGGTTTGCTGGAGCATATTCCAGTGCACATAGGGCAAGAGGTGGCAAGAACATCCAAACTTCACACAGAACATTCCCCGGCCCAGGAATCGAACCCAGGACCTTCTTGTTGTAATATGACCGTGCTAAACACTCCGTTACCCTACAAATCAAATACCATTATGCCATTACTGTACTTCCATCAGCCTTAAAGGATGTTTTGGAGATGTTTTGGAGACAAGGTGAGAGAGGAAAGGTTGAGATGGTTTGGACATGTGCAGAGGAGGGACATGCAGATAAAGAGGAAGACCAAAGAGAAGGTTTATAGATGTGGTGAGGGAAGACATGCAGGAAGTTAGGGTGAAAGAGGCAGATGTACAGGGTAGTGTGGAGAAGAGTGATCCGCTGTAGCGACCCCTAACGGGAGCAGCCGAAAGAAGAAGATTACACATACACTCAAATTGGATAAATCATTTTCTCTGCAAAAGAAACGGGATGTTTTATGTGCTTTTTCTACATAATAATCTGAAAATGAGGTTCAAATGGTAATAAACTTTCCATTGAGTCAATTAAACTGCCTGTCTGTCATTTCTTGCTGAGAGTTTGTTGTTAGTAATGTTGGCAGTAACTGTAGTACCAGATGTTACAGATGAATTGTTTACATTATATTGAATAGTCACATTCTCAAAACAAAGCTAACTCCAACATATAAATCATGACTAACATCCCACAGTAATCATATCCTATTAACATTATAACATAATTCAAACGACGGATTCAATGTTATTTTATAGAATGATTAAATAAACAATACATATATACATCTAAGAATATAAAAGACATTTCACTAAAATTGTCCCATAGTATCTTAGCATATTTTTAGGACACATGATTATTGCAGTGTTATACATGACTGATATTCATTCATTCATTCATTCATTCATTCATCTTCTTATTCCCTAATTCGGCGACACGGTGTCTGCTGGCGCCTATCCCAGCTCACATAGGGCAAGAGGCAAGGGATACACCCTGGATGGGTCGCCAGTCCATGACAAGGCAACACATAGACAAACAACCATTCACACACACATACACTCCTATGGACAATTTACAACCACCAATCGACATAATGTACATGTTTTTGGACTGTGGGAAAAAACCCAGAGTACCCAGAGGAAACCCATGCAAGTGCAGGGAAAAAATGCAAACTCTGAACAAAAAGATTCCTGGCCCACCTCCTAATAATTCCTGGTTATGAGGTGACCGTGCTAACCACTACGCAACTTTATGTAGCACTTTATGAATCAAGAGAAATTATACACACCCCAAATTCCAGAATGTTCAGAAGTTTTTAACTGTGAATAAAGTCAACTTTTAATCGGTTAACCCGTTGGCACCCACACGTTCAGTAACCCTGGTTTGGCAAAAAAAAAAAAAAAACGTTTGAATTGCGTGAGCCAATATTTTATTCACAATAGAACATAGATAAAATAAACAATTGTTTAAACAGAGAAATGAAACTTTCCAACTTTTCCTGGATCCAGGTTGAGCAAACAATTACAATTTGGCAATTAAAAAAAAGCAACAGCCAATAATTTGATTAATTAAGGACAGTTCAGACATTGTATTATGTTTCATTTGTGTCATTGTAAATGATTATTATTCAACACTTTTTTTTAATATAAATATGGAAATACAGTATATGTACAAAATACTGAATGGCCCCAGGTTTCATTTCAAAACAGTTCCGTATATAGTGTTCATGCTCTGTTTTATTATAATGTGGAACCATTAACCCTTCTGTAATTTTTAACCACACAACACTTAAATTCCTGGTTAATCATTTCTCTTGAAAGATTTGGCAACAATTAATATTCCTTCACTACAGAAATACTTAGTAAAAGTAAAAGTATGTGCTTAGGTATGTGAAAGTCTAAATAAGCTGATGCATTCTCATGGTTAAGTGGTTAAGTGGCACCCTACACCCGCCCTGTTTCCTGTAGATCTTTCATCCTTCCTCTTTCTCATTCTCTTTCTCAATCTTTGTCTCTTTCTCTTTTTTACTCCCTCACTCACTTGTGCACACAAAGCGAAGATCTCACACTGCATCATCCTGAACTTTCATACTAGATAGTTTTCAATCGTTTGTGGGGATCTATAATATAGTTAAATACCGCTAGCGCTAAGTATTTCCACCTTATTTAAAGGGCAGTTAGCATTGATTTGAGCAGTAAATAGTTTATCTAGCTTACTGGGGTAAATAGAAGTCATTATCGTCATTATAATGAATATCAAATTTCCTTTTCATTCTATTAAATTGGTTCTTAATATCACATTCATTGGCTCCGTAGTTGGACAAAAACAATAAAGTTGGATCTAATAAACCCTAATAAATTCTGGCATGTCTTTTTGGAAAGATTTCTTTGGTTGTACTGTCCTTCAAAATAAGTTCTCTTGGAACGTCTGCTACCAGCTGAAGCATCAACTCTGGTGCCAAACAACCTTCCAATCCAATTGCTTAGGATGCATTTGTCTAGATTGCTTTCCTTCCCTGAAGTAATTAAAGACAGAATAAGTCATTTAGTCTGAAAACATTTTATTCTGGTTGAACGTCTCTTTAATTCTTGATATTACTCATTAACTTAAGTGGGTATGTGTGTATTTATATAGTCTGTGAAATGTGTATGTCTAATAATCATGATTATTATAATAAGCCTACCTACATGCCTGTTAACATATGTTAATCCCTGTTTATTCAGCCAGGGTTGCCAGATCAAGCAAGTTCCATCTTAGTCTAATTAACTAATTCTTAACTAATCTTAACTATTTAGAACTAATTAGTTAACAAAACTAAGTTTCACTAGAATGGTACTGCCATTATTTTCCAGTCTCTATCTTACAACCCGGTCATTGTAGCAACGCATAGCTTCTGTAGTTTGTGTACATTTTCCAATTGCACCTTCAATGGTTATATGACTAATCCAGTATTTTATTATACCTCTTTTAGGGAACAAAGAAATGAAAGTAATTGTAGTATAATTTTAGGTAATATAATAATAATAATAATAATAATAATAATAATAATAATAATAATAATAATAATAATAATAATACAGTGATGCTATTTAAGGTGTCACTGATTTTTAAAGATCACAAAAGAAGATTATTGCAGTAAATATTTCTCTTATGCCATATAGTTGTCCATTTTTTAAACAAACAAATAAACACATGCACAGAACTAAGGCTTTAAATTTAGATATGGACATGCAATGATGTATAGTTTTCATTTTTACTTAATACTGATAAAGTAAGTCATGACCGGTGATTTTAAAGTTAATACTTTATACTAAGTTGATAAAAAAAAAAACGAGCCCTTTTGTAGAACACTTGGCTGAACTGCTCATAGCTTAAACAGATCAAATTAAACAGAATAGAAGAGGAAGAAGAAGAAGAAGGAGAGGTGTTTTTTATAATAAATATTATTAACCCCCCCCCCAAGTGCATATACAAATATTTACAATATCAAGTTGCTTTTAAAAACATTTACTATAACACTGGTTTATTAATAAATATGATATAAATTAGTGAGTGAGTGAATTAACAGTGTGTTTGGTTTATTCCGGATCCTGATTTGCTTTACAATCACAAGCCGCGTAAGATTATGTTTTAAAATAGAATAAAGGAAGCAAAAAGCAGGGATGCGTGATGGATTATAATTTAGCATGCTCTTGACCTACATGTGCAGGACATGTTTTATGTTGGTGTTTTTGAAGCTAGTTTCACATGTTCCAGAACATTCTTAACTACTTTGCTAACACTACAATATATCCACATTGTGTAATTGATGTACAAGTCAACAGATTATCACAATAGGGACATGGATGGTTTTCTTGCTTTTCTTTCAGCCTATACTTAAAGCCACTATGGATATCGGAGAATGAACAAACTTAAAGACGCAATCTAAAGAACTTAAATTAGGACTGTGATTGTTTTAAGCTTATTCTGTTCATTCAGAAGAGCAATTCAGTTTTCCTCTTCTAAGGTTTATGCTATGCAAACTTATTTCATTGATTTATTTAATAAACTCGAATAGATGAAATATTTAAGTAATCTCATTCATCTGGAACACTTTAGGGATTTGCCTAAGTATATATAAGATGCTTTTCACTCAGGTTAACCAAAGTTTAGAGAAAAGTCAGTCCATGCTACAGGAAAATGGCAGGCTTTTGGATTTTATATAATTTTGGATAAGTTTTTTTTTGTTTTTTTTCAGTTTGCCTGTTCTTACATCACTCAAACATTTTTAATACTTAATAACAGTGAGAGAACTAAGAAACTGTTGCAGAAGCAGTTAATTGTTGTATGGTCATTTCCAGTCCCTGTTATATTATTAATGTTGCATCACTAAATATTATTTACAGTTTGGAGATTTGCCTTTGGAGATTTATGTTTAAGCTTTTTTGCCAAAATATAGAAGTGAAATTGTCATTGGGTCAATAAACTGGTGATGCAGGTGAGGCATGTTTATAATAATCTGATGTTTGATTCAGATTTTGCTGAAAAGAAACACAAATAAGACAGCTTTGTATTTTATCCTCGAACCGACGATGCTCCAGGTTAGTGTACCAACTCACACCCAGTGTAAATAAAAGCACAGTCATGCCATATCGTTTCCAGTGTAAAATTGGTTAAACATGCTTTAGGGGTTTCCTTGAACAGTATAAAAGTAAATTTCCATTTCAGGCTACATAACAATTTCTCTTAAACTTTTCTATGTTTTAGCTATTTCTAAAAATGTATATATTCATTCATGTTCTTACCCGCTTATTCCCGAATCCGGGGTCACGGAGGTCACACATAGGGCGAGAGGCGGGGGTACACCCTGGACGGGTCGCCAGTCCATCTCAGGGCAAGACATAGACGAACAACCATTCACACACACATTCACTCCTATGGACAATTTACAATCACTAATCCACCTCAGCTGCATGTTTTTGGACTGTGGGAGGAAACCGGAGCACCCAGAGGAAACCCACACAAGCACGGGGAGAACATGCAAACTCCGCACAGCAAGATCCCGGCCCAGGATTCGAACCCGGGACCTTTTTGTTGTGAGGCGACTGTGCTATCCACTACGCCACTGCGCCACCCCAAAATGTATATAAATAAATTAAGTCATTGATTTATTTATCTTCTTCTAACTCGCTTATTCCTTAATTCGGGGTCACAGGGGTCTGCTAGAACCTATTCCAGCGCACACAGGGCGAAAAGCCAGTCTGTCTCAGGGCCACACATAGACAAACAACCACTCATACTCACTCCTATGGGCGCTTCGGACTTGCCAGTCAACCTAATGTACATGTTTTTGGACTATGGGAGGAAACCGGAGAAAGCCAACATAAGCCTATGCAAACCACATACAGAAAAAACCACCTTGACCCCCCGGAATAAAACCCGGGATCTTTTTGTTGTGAGGAATCATTGCACCGCCCTATATAAATGAATAAAATCTAAATTATATATACACTCATCATTCCTAGCATTTTGACCTTTTATTATAACTATTCTGTGCTTCAGTATTCCGTTTATTAAACCCCTTCAGTGTTCAGTATATTAAACTCAGTGGTTGGCCTGCAGTCAGGGCCAGCAAGTCCTCCGACTCAGAATCATTGACTTACATTTACAACAAAAAAATTATAAGACTTGTTGCTTGAAATTCTATTAATTTATTCCTGACAGTTTATTCTCTTTTTTATAGCGTTTCTCTCGGCTGCACTTCTTTCAGTATGTGTATGTGAGTGTTTAGTGTCCAATTATATTTCAGCCTTTTTGTGCTGCCATATTAATCTTCTGAATCGATGGTGCTGACCGACCCTGTAACCTGATTTATATTAATGGGGGTTTTTTTCTTGAACCCATCAGATTTCACAGGCCTCACAGGGCCAATAACGTTAGCATTTTTGTTCTCTTATTGGTTAGTCCAAAACTGTTACAGCTAAGTTCAATTAGGTTTCTATAATTGCAACGTAATAGGGTTGGACTTCAGTTCCAAGTAACAAATGGAACTTCCACAAACTTCCTGTAAACATTCAAATTCATTCATATAATTATACTCAGATGAATGCTAACAAATAAATGATGCTAAAAAGATAGTGTATAGTGTTCATGTTATTTTCAAATGTATATATTTTTTTATCTTGTATATTACTTTGTACTGTATAAAATATTTTTGTAACCCATCTGACTGTTCAACAATATACCCACACCTCCACTGTGTCTTTCCCAGTGGAACGAATGCCAGCCTTCACTGTGTCACCTTGTTCTTCCAGTTAAACATTATCGGGTTCCATTGGTGTTACAGGCTGAGGAACGTGACTGTAATTATCCTTATCTATTCGTTCACTCATTTGGGTTTCTATAGGAGGAAGATTGCGCTTACAGCAGAAGTAATGCTTCCAGATCCTATGAAACGCAGTGCGAAACTTTTTAATGCGGAAGGCATAGATGATCGGGTTGACTGCCGAGTTGCCATGTGTCAGTAAAATTGCGATGTAAAGAAGAGCTATGGGTTTGTCACATGTGGGGCAGAAAAGCGTGATGCAGTTTAGGATATGAAGTGGGAGCCAACTGATGGCGAAAAGGAAGAGGACGAGAGCAAGTGACTTTGCCAGCTTCAGTTCTTTGTCGTAGTACTTGTTTGGGTCAGTGTGGCTTGTGCCCACCTTCTTGTTTAACTGCTTGTGAATCATGTAGAATATTTCTGTGTAGATGGCAAGCATAAGCAGCAGTGGTGGCAGCACCCAGCTGAAAAAATTGAAGTAAACCATGTATTCCATACTGATGACAGTCTCGAACTGACAAGTGATGATGAAGTCGTTGCTGAGGGAGCCATTTTGTTGCTGTAGGTTGTGCAACTTGTTCCAGCCAAGCATAGGAGTCATGCCCACTATGAAAGCCACCACCCAGCAGGCCGCCACTGCTAATCCTACTCGTCTTGAGGTGACCACACGTTTGTAACTGCAACAACATTCAATAAGATCATTTAGTACAGTTATTCATTCATTCATTCATTCATTCATTCATTCATTCATCTTCTAACCTGCTTTTACACTAATTCAGGGTTATGGAAGTATGCCTTTCCCAGTGGTAATAAAAATAAAAAGGGATAAAGCCAGTGGCACACTCTGGACAGGTTGCCATAGCTGGGATACATATAGACAAACCACCACACACACACACACACACACACACACACACACACACACACACACACACACACACACACACACACACACA
>JAOTRA010004327.1:0-10047 GCA_026260255.1 Pseudolaguvia tuberculata | reverse complement strand
TGTGTGTGTGTGTGTGTGTGTGTGTGTGTGTGTGTGTGTGTGTGTGTGTGTGTGTGTGTGTGTGTGTGTGTTCATCAATACTGTCCTACGAGAATGTGTAAAAATTTTAATTAGATTTAGGAAACAAGCAGGAACTTGTCTGTCTGTCTCTCTCTCTCTCTTTGTGTAATAAAACAGTGAGTTATGACATCATCGTTGTAGGATTCAGGCATTGATGATGATGTCATATATAATAAAATAAAAACAATAATGATACTAATAATAATGATAATAAAACTCTAAATTTGTATATTTTTCTTCTTAAAATTAAAAGACAAATAATGGGGAAAGTATTATTATTAGTAGTAGTAGTATTTATTATTACTATTATTATTATTATTATTATTGATGTTGTTTTTATTATTGATAATTCTTTTTATTAGTTATTATTATTATTACAGTTTAAGTACTTGAATATTAAGCCATGTGACTGTCAGATAATAAATATCTAATGCATTATTCTGATGCCCCTCGATGTGTGTGTGTGTGTGTGTGTGTGTGTGTGTGTGTGTGTGTATGTGATTAATGTGTCATTAGCGTGACGGCTCTCGTTGTCATTATAGCCTCAGGCGTTCGCCACGTGTGAAAGTGTGACGTTTCTGCTTTTGTCCTTATGCTTTTTCTCCCCCTTGATGCCCCTCATCTCCCCCACCCTGCCACCTTTTCCCTGTGCAGCGGGGCAGATGGTGAGCACGTTGCGCTGATTAAACGTGTGTGATGCGCGCATTAAAGTCTGAACACCAGGTGCTTCACGCGGCCCAGTGAAAGAGAAGGTTTATTAGTTGAGAGCATGCTGATGAGGCCCAGGGGTCAAAGGTCAACTCCCCAGTGACTCCTGCAATCACTTTCTCCTCCATTATATTTTAGAATTCTGCATCAATTACAAAGGAACTGGACACGCCCGGCCACAGGGTGGGATGGGCTAATGAGGCTAATGGAAGATGATGGACACCAGTTTGAATTTTCAATCCTTATTTAGAAAAAAGGTTGATCACATTTGGATTCAAGATTTTGTTCCTACAGTTCGGCTTAAGGTTGGGTTACCATGGTGATGCTGTGCCAAGGTGTAAACGAGCCTGCTGAGGGTGTGATTTGAAGTGTAACACTTTCTGTGGTGGGTGTGTGTGTGTGTGTGTGTGTAGCCTGCTGTAACCGTCTTCTCACTCAAGCCGATCTGCTGACACTTCCTGTTTTTATTCAGCCGTTAGAGAAAGTAAACAAAAGACGGAGGAGGAAACAACTCTGACTGATAAACGCCATCAAAAGAAAAAAGGGTTAAAAAAAAGTTTTAAAAAGTTTTAAAATTAACAGAATATAAAACATAATTACATAATTAAATAAACAAATAAATAAACAGAATTAGATCGTTAATAATATCCAATAAACAGATTAACATTTATCCTGTTCTCCGTTTGAACCCTGAGCTCCAGAAATGTATCGGTCACATGATTCTCAGATTTTCTCACTAGCATGTGTGATCTGTTTCTCATCCTTTGTCTTTCAGGTTTTTTCCAGAACTGAAGAGGACATGTTCATAAAATTGCTCACAGTGTCGGGCGAACTTTAGCGGTTTCCATAGAAACATTGTAAGAGCTTCATTCGTTTTAGCCAATGAGCTGATAGTTTAACTGATCCCGCCCCATTGGTGTATGTTAACATTGTTTTTATATATTATTCTGTCTGGTGACCTGTGTTACTATTATTATTATGGGCCGACCCTACAGCAATGAGGTCCTGGGCCGGGATCTTTCTGTGCAAAGATTGCATCTTCTCCCCGCACATGCGTGGGTTTCCTCAGGGTACTTGTTTCCTCTTACAGTCCAAAAACATGTGCATTAGGTTGTTTGGTGATTCCAAATTGTCCATAAGAATGAATGAATGAATGTGTGTGTTTGTCTATGTGTGGCCCTGCAATGGACTGGCAACCTGCTTAAGGCGTACCCCTCCCTCTCGCCCTGTGTGTGCTGATAGGCCCCAGCAAACCTCCATGACCCTGAATTAGGGAATAAGTGGGTAATGAATTAATTATTTTTTTATTATTAGCCAGCATGCTAGGCTAGTCAGGAAAACATGCTAGGCTAGTCAGAAATTATTTACTGATGTATGATAACTTCAATTAAATATTTGCTAGTTTCAACGCTAATCCAGACAAAATGTCCAGAATTTAGCTTGTTTGCCTTCCTAGCATCCAACACCGTGTAAACTTCCTGCTAGCATTAGCATTTTCCAAAGAAATTAGCATTGAGTTTAAGAGTAAACCCTGACGCCGTCTTCAGCTGTGTGTGATATGCTGTATTGTACCTGTGTGCAGGGCATCATGGGTAGCGTGAGCAGTCTGATACCTGGTGCTAAACACTGCAAAGGATCGGATCAGAAGCAGAAGAAAGCTTTTCCGTGTAAACGTGGTGGTTTGCTGAAACATGGCTTCACCCAGGAACACAAAAACCCCACAGACTATAAACTGGGTCACGACCCGGCCGGAACCGGACACAGCGACGACTTCTTCTACATTAAAGTGAGTCACACACCAAGCGATGAAACACACACCGACCCGAGTGGCAGAAGATCACAGACGGAGTCCAGCACCAGATTTCTGAAGGTACGTGACTTTTATTCAAATTCATTCATTCATTTTCTTCTTACCCACATATTCCCTAATTCCGGGTCACGGAGGTCTGCTGGTGCCTATACCAGCGCGCAGAGAGCGAGAGGCAGGGGTACACCCTGGACGTGTCGTCAGTCCGTCGCAGGGAAACACTCCAGCAGATCCCTGTGACCCCGAATTAGGGAATAAGCAGGTTAAATATACCCCTGCCTCTACGGGGCGTCTCTTATACCTAATTACAGTTACAGTTGGCAGACGCTCTTATCCAGAGCGACTTACATTTGGTCTCATTGTGGGTTAAGGGCCTTGCTCAAGGGCCCACAGTGGTTGCCTGGTGGAGGTGGGAATCACAAACTGCTCACAAACGGCTGTCAGGTTTGTTTAAGTTTGATGCATCAGATCTCCACTATGATTGGCTGCCAGGCAGTCACATGTCATGGCAGTAAACTCATGGCACATACCGTGTGAAAACCCGTCTTCCGGAATGTTTTATTTAAAGTTCATCTAATCTTCATCGCCATCTTCATGTGCCAGGCGAGTTTATGACACACCCTCGTAAACTTCCTGTTTCCTGTCAGACCAATTCCCAGTGTGCTCTCAGACATCAGTGTCCTCCTTCAGAGTCCTGATCTGAACATCATGCAAACATCTCCCTAGGTGGAGGTGGGGGGAGGGGGTGCAAAGATGGTGTAGTGGGGTTGTTAAAATAGTAGAAGTTACATCATGGACTTCTGGGTTATAAATAATTCATTTATTGTGTGAGGAACCTTTCAGAAGAACCTTTCAGAAGTGTTACTCATCACTGCTTTTTCTCCTCCAGACCACAGACAGCTCCTTCCTGCCGCCAGTTCCCGAGAGTAGCAGCTCTTCCGTAGAAACCCACAACAGTTTGAGTACCATTCTGGGAACTGACCTCAGCCGCATCGATCGCTCCAGAAACCGGACACCAGAACCAAATCAGGACATCAGCTCTGGATCTCCATGTGACTCTGGGATTTCCGGCTCCAGCTGGACCAAATGGACGGATAAAGTGAACAGAGACGGCAGAGTGTCGAACTCCAGCACCAGATCCGCGAGTGTGTTGAGTGACTGTACGTCCGGTCCAACAAGCTTAAAGACAGACACGATGGCGAGACACATGGGAATGAAGGACACCAACCTGTCTGGTGACCAGAATTTCCCAGGTTCACTGGAGACGGAAGCATCTGAGGGAAGACAGCTTTCCAGCTCTGAGGTACAGTTCACTGACAACCATCTAACATAGGGGTGACCGCTCTCTGTCCTGGAGGCTCAGGGTGTCCTGAAGAGTTTAGCTCCAACCCTAATCAACCACACCTAAACCAACTACAAGATCATTAAATTAATCAGCTCTAATGGTGGCTGGTTTCCTCTCTAATATTTCTAATGCATGCTAAGGTCTGAGAAGCTTCAGTGTCCTACCAACACTGACTAGAACATCATTTCCACAACCTCCTGGTGGACTGAATCAGCTGCTCTAGTTAACGTTTTGCCTCAGAAAGTTTTGGAGGTTTAGATTTAAAGCCACTTATGAACAGTAATGCTGAACTCATGATCCTCTGCAGGTATCTCTGCAGGCTTTGCAAGCTCAGCAGCTCCTGCAGCTGCAGGTTCTTCAGCTGCAGCAGGATAAAAATCGGCTCCAGGAGGAAGTGGATCAGCTGATCAGGGACAGAAATGCAGCTGAGAGTCAGATCATCTACAAACATCAAAACATGATAACACCCACACTGGAGGAGATACAATGGGAGGTACGGCCTCATCATCTTTATCACTATCATCATCATCATCTTCATCCTAATTAGATGAAATGATGTTCCTCTCTGATTTCAGGTGTGTCAGAAAGCAGGTGAGATCTCTTTACTGAAGCAGCAGCTGAAAGATGCTCAGGCTGAAGTAACCGGAAAGCTGAGCGAGATCGTTTCTCTGAGAGCTGCACTGAGAGAAACTCTTAGCAAAATGGAGGAACTTGAAGAGGAACATCGAGGGTGCCAGGAGGAGATGCGCTTAAGGAGCACCGAGATAGAGGTATGTGTGACCTTCTGATGTTCTTTGGTTGGTTATGGCTTCCTGCTGGAAAGTAAAGCAACAAATTCCAACAAATTCTCTAACAATGTTTTTCTTCTTTTTCTCTCTGAAGGTCTGCGAGAACGAGCTGCAAAGGAAGAAGAATGAGGCTGAGCTCCTCAGGGAGAAAGCGGGAAAATTGGAGACGGATGTCAAATCGCTGAAACAGAACCTACTGATGGCCAAAGAGGAACAGTCTGAGTTCCTGAGCCTAAAGGTCCAGCTGCAGGAACATCAACAATTACTGCAGATCTACAAGTCTCGAATGGAAGAGCAGGAAACTCCAGGAACCGTAGATGCCCTTCAGAAGGAGGTGGAAAGATTATGCGAGCAGCTAGAAAACGAAAAAGAGGAGAAGGAGAAGATGGTGAACAGCTTCCAGTGTGAGAAGCAGACATGGAATAAAGAGAAGGACAGAGTGATACGCTACCAGAAACAGCTGCAAATCAACTACATGCAGGTGCACAGAAAGAACCAGGAACTAGAGACAAAACTAAAAGAACGAAATGGAAAAGTGGAAAACAGGACAAAGAAGGACAGGGATGGAAGCCTGGAAGACACAGACCTACGAAAGACAGATAAGCACTACCATGAAATGGTGGCCACTGAAATATGAAGCAGCCCGTTGGTCTGAACATCTGTAATGAACGACTTTCATCTCGTCTTGTTTGTGTAACGATTCAAGGGTTCTGCGAGAGTTCCTCAGATGTCTTCTCAGATAGTTTCACGTTCTCATATTAGTTAAAAGATGTTTAAGAATCTAGAGGCTTTACGTACAGAGACAAACCAAAGAATATGTTCCTCAGAGATATAACCAGACCTCTACAGGGCTCTCTGACTTTAGTAGGTTTTTACTAACTAGTTTCAAGCTGTACTAACTTTTTCAGATCATCAGCGTAGCAGTGGCGCTGCTTGCTGGTCTTAATCTGTTTTTGGGGACATTTCTGTCTCATCAGGCAAGACAACGCAAGTGTAACTAAAGCTTTATATTTATTTATTCATATCATTTATTTAAATGCAAAAACAAAGACCGAAGTGGATATGTTGTTGGACTAATGAATGGAAGAATATGGTATCCATTCCCAGCACCACCAAAATTCCCCTTGGTGGCCCGCTAAGCAAGACCGTTAACCTTCAACTGCTCAACTCTTATCATTCCTCACAATAAAAGCATCTGCCAAAGGCTTTACATTCCAATGTAAATATATGAATTGATTATTACATCATAACAAACAGCAGCCAATCAGCTTCCAGTACCGTGTGTAAACAGAACAAAAGGGCAGTTCCTTTCTCCGGTTTAAAACAACCCCAGAACTTCAACCAAACATCTCCACACTTACTTTAAACCCTGCCTCACTTGTGAAACACACAGAACTATGTACAGGATTATGATAGATTTGTTTATTAAAGTGTTACTTTTCTAATAAACCTCAGTTTTTTCTATCGAACCCATCACACACTCGACACCGGTGTTTAGATGTCTACTGGAAACAGCACACACTCTGTTTCTGTCCTTCATCCAGAAGACTGTGGCTCACGAGCTCATACACCTAAAACAATTTGCACTAGTAATGTGTCATTTAAATGAATCGACTCCTTCGTTCGAATCAAGTTTGGTTGTTAGGGGTGGTGGTGGGGGGGGGAGTGTATTTAGTTCTAGTTATATATTCATAATTATTATTTGACTCGTGTTGAATAAGAGAATCATGTTTGGTGAGTCGAGTCAAATGAACCGATTCACTAAATAAAAAAATTTAAATAAGACGTACGAAAAACTCGTCTAATTCTAATGATACCAAAGCGCCATCTAGTGGTCAACAGTGGAAACGTACTCAGGTGTGATTTCTGCTGTTAGAATGAAATGACTGAAGACTCGGTTCACTTCATTTATAATTCAGAAACAATGACAATTTTTAATTGGTCAATTAAATAACAAATTAATACTGTAACTCATGTAGGTTTGATTGTTGGAAATGCGATGGTCACAGGTTCAATTCCCGGGAGAAACTGTTGCATCATCCTCATTCTTAGCTTTCACTGCCAACCTGATTTAAACTTTTCATTTGGTAGAACACCAAAGGTAGACCTCCAGTCAATTAGCAAAGAGGAGAAGATCTAATTATCTTCTGGATTCATACCTCAGAAGTTTTTTTTTATCAAATATTAATATTTACAACTTAATTAATAGAATTATAAATCTGTGTATAAAAGTGGAATAGTGTGTGTGTGTATGTGTATGTGTTGCAGCTTATAGAAAGGACGAGTTCTGTGTGGTCCTCTGTTCAGTTAGATATTTCATCTCAGCATTGTGCACCAGCTCATGAATTCTAAACTTGACCTCTGACCTCTCACACTCGGGTAACCTCTTCATGATGATGGCCATGGATTTCAGGAAGGGTTCCAGGTCGTCCTGATGGTCTGTGGTGAGCACAGTCGGGTTGCTGGTGCTGCCGTTCCTCGTGCTCCTGGAACCACAGCAGGTAAAACAGCTTCTCCTGCACAGCTGGTCGTCCTCGCTGTCGTGCTCTATGTGTCTCTGCAGTGCAGCACACACGTCCTCCTGCGCCCTCATGCGGCTCCCAGGCGAGTTCAGACTCTGAAGACAAGAAGTTAGATACACAGAAAACCCATCCCAGCTTTCATCCTTCTTCTTCTCCATGGTGCTGCACACCATCCTCCTCAGACTTGCCGAATCAGACCCCTCGTCCTTGTCGTCCTCGTCGCACTGTTGCTTAGAGACAGATGTTTTTGAGAACATCTGCGGGCTGGCTTTGTCGTAACATGGTTTCTTGGCCCCGCAGGACCTCACAGAGTCCTCGTCGTCGTCTGTAGGCCCCCGTTTGCAGAGCTGCTTGGTGATCTTGGACGTGTGCAGGGTCATGTCCAGCTTGTTTGGGCTGTCTTCTTCCTCGATCTCTACGTCCACCTGGGCGGGACTGGAGTCCTCACAGCCGTTCTCCACCACCATCACCTACATACCAACCAAAACAACCACAAATAAAGAAATCACACAACACCACCGTCAGAACTCTCTTAATGGGGTAGGAAACAGGGTCACTGATTGGTCCGTTTTTACTTCCTGCTTCTGAGACTACATTTGATTTGCTGAACATTTGGATTGTCTGTGGGTAGAGCTATGAAACTCATCGTTGATTGGCCTACTTTGAATTCCAATTTCAAAATCTTATATGTGGAAGGAACCAATCACAGACATTGTTGAAGTTTCTGGAGGAGGGTTTGTAGAACTCAACACTCCTGTATGGGAGGAGCAATTGAAACTTGTCAGTGATTGTCAGTACTGGGCCTCTGAGCAAGGCCCTTGACCTCCCTAAAACTGCTCAGATGGATTTAAAAGAAAAGAAATAAGGGTGTGAAGGTCGGTCACCTCGTAGTCGAGATCGTGACAGTAGTTGGTCCTGCGTTTGATGTGAGGATCGAGGAACTTGAGGCGCTGCACGATCCACTGTTGTCTCGGGGTGAAGAAACGTCCATCAGATCCGTACATCATTTTAGTGTATCGGCTGTACTGAGTCCGGAGAGAATCCCACTTCTTACGCAGCTCCATCTCTGCAAGGGAAAAAACCAGTCAACTGAAGATTGATTACTGTGAAAACACCAGCAAAAGATCTCATCCCGTTCCTCTGAGATAAAAGACATTTTGAATGTACAGTGCTGTCTAGAACCTCAGAACCTCGTCTGGTCTTTTGCTACTGTTGGTCAGCAATCTGAAGGTTCGATATTTTGTTCATGAGATGCTTTTCTGCTCATCACCATTATAGTGTGTATTAAGTTTCAGCTCAAATCATTCCAATGGTTCTCTTCTGGATCTTCAGATAACCAGGTGTGTCCACAGACCCAGAAGATTTTTAATGAATTTCACAGACTGATGTATAAAATAAACCAAGAAGAAGGTTAGAAGATACAGGGAAACCACATCTACTACAGTGAAGGTAACAGGCCGCTTTTCCACCAGCTGCAGTGCCACCAGAACCGGCTGGTCTTTTCACATTGGAGAGGATCAGAACTTCCTACATTCAAAACACCAGTGTCCTTCCACCACCTCTGCTTATTTCCTGTATTAATGAGTTAATTGGTGGTTTTCCTGGTGGTCCTGATGATGATGAGTTTTGACTTTATCAATATAAATGATTTATTTTATTTTTCAGTGGAAAAGCACAGCCCAGTTCCTGATCATGGAATTGTGGAAGTGGTAGCCTAGTGATTAAAGTGTTGGACTCATTTCCCACCTCCACCAAGCAACTACTGTGGGCCCTTAAGCAAGGCCCATTTGCTCAGCTATAAAACAGAGGTGAAATGCAGTAAATGTAAACGATTGGGCTCCAAAGGAAAAACGGTAATACGGATTCAACCTTTTCAGTCTGATGTAGGTGGAGATCTGAAAATTGGTGGTTTGTTTATTAACATGGTGGACTGGGATTTTTTGGGGTTCTGTTTTATAGGAAGATTTTATTTATTAATAGTATCATTAATTATTATCGTTAATTATTATTTTTGGCCGATTATACAAATATAATTTATGTTATACCATGTAACTATTATATCGTTCGCCCTGTGACGTCACTGCGCCTTCCGCCATGTTAACGTGCGGTGTGAGGTGTGTGGTGTGGTGAGGTGAGCTCGCGCGTGTTTTACTCAGGCGTTCACACCGCTGATGTGGAAGTGTTTGGAGAGCTCGAGCCACGCGTTCATCTTCGCCGCCCGGTCGGTGAATTTCATCTCTGTGTTGTCGAATAGTTCCGGTTTTCCCTCCATCATGGCCACGAACTCCTCCTCCTTATCGTTATTCCACACACACGCCATTTTATCAGCATCTCATTTAGTGTCTCCCAAGAAAAACCGTTACCGCAAAAAGCGGAAGTGTTAATCCGAACAGCCAATCAGATTCCGGTGTAGGGTTCAATACCAAACACACCGCGACTTCCCTATGCATACGCACTATATCGGAAGAAAAGTGATGGATTATACGCCCTACCTAGTGCACTAGTGGGTACAGAACAAATACATTTCGGATATGTCCAGTAAAACCTGTTCAAACCAGACCTGAGGGAAAAACTTCAGGATGCTAAAATAAACTAAAACTCTCTAAAATAAATAAAATCTCACACACATTAAAATCACTGACATTAATTTATCTTCTTCTTCTTCTCCTTTCGGCTGCTACCGTTAGGTGTCGCCACAGCTGATCACTCTTCTCCACACTATCCTGTCCACTACATCTGCCTTTCACCCCAACTACCTGCATATCTTCCTTCACCACATCCATAAACCTCCTCTTTGGTCTTCCTCTTTTCCTCCTG
>JAOTRA010004270.1:0-10049 GCA_026260255.1 Pseudolaguvia tuberculata | reverse complement strand
GGATGTGGTGAGGGAAGATATGCAGGTAGTTGGGGTGAAAGAGGCAGATGTAGCGGACAGGGTAGTGTAGAGAAGAGCGATCCGTTGTGGCGACCCCTAACGGGAGCAGCCGAAAGGAGAAGAAGAAGAAGATTCATTCATTCATCTTCTAACCTGCTTATACCCTAATTCAAGGTCACGGGGGTCTGCTGGGAGCCTGTCCCAGCACACTTACGGTGAAAGGCATGGATACACCCTGGACATGTGGCCAGCCTATGCCAGGGCAACATATAGATGAACAACCATACACACACTCATACTCACTCACTCTGATGCAATTTAGAATCACTAATTAACCTAATGTACACGTTTTTACACTGTGTGGAAACCCGGAATACCCAGAGAAAACCCACTCAGGGAGAACATGCAAACTCTGCCTTAATAAATAATATTGATGCTTATTTGTGGTTCCTGAGATGTTTACCTCACACTTTTTGGCATGCTGTTCTGAAGGTTCACAGAGGAATAAAAGGTGTTGTGAGAGACAGAGATGGGAATGGAATTAAAGGTGCTATTATATCTGTTCGAGGAATAAGGCATGACATCACTACAGGTACGTTTCTCATTTTTCTCATGTTTATCAAAACTGTTGCTGTTCATACTATTGAGGATGAATTAGCCAATCCCTATAGCCTTATTGCACTATTAGAAGTATAGAGTTAATAATAAGAGTAAGTGACTAAAAATCGTGACTAAATCTGAAATTGGATGTGCTGATAAGGTATCCAAATGCTTTGTCCATATTATATACAAATGTCATTAAATGTCATTACACCAGAGGGCAATGGAGAGACTTCCTAGTCATTGTTATAGTCCATGTGCTCAATCTTTGGTTTTGGTTTGGTTGTATGTGGGCGTAGTGGATAGCACAGTCGCCTCACAACAAGAAGGTCCCGGGTTCGAATCCCGGGCCGGGATCTTTCTGTGCGGAGTTTGCACGGGTTTCCTACGGGTGCTCCGGTTTCCTCCCCCACTCCAAAAACATGCAGATTAGGTGGATTGGTGATTGTTAATTGCCCATAGGAGTGAATGTGTGAGATGGACTGGCGACCCGTCCAGGGTGTACCCCCGCCTCTCGCCCTATGTGTGCTGGGATAGGCGCAGCAAACCCCCATGACCCTGGATTCGGGAATAAGCGGGTAAGAAGATGAATGAATAAATGAATGAATGAATGAATGGTTGTATGTTTCATGTCAGTCTCGCTGTTCTGACATTAGTGAACTGTTCCTTCATCGTGTTTCTTGTTTAGTTGATAGTTTCTCACATTAGGTTGTGTATTTATAACTTCTGTGTTTCAGTTTCTATAGCTTTATTTGTCACAGTTGGTGTCTAGCACATGTTTAGATTCAGATTCAGAATAGATATAAGATAAAAAAATAAAAGAAGACAAATCCCCAAATCAGTAAATCCTTTACAAAGGCGTTTATGCTTGACAATTTTTAAAGCATTGCAAATTGTATTTGCACTTATGTTTTCTACCTGACCACCAGATCCATATGTGGTTCCTCTCCAAACTGTTGCTAAATATATAGAAGCGCACCGTTGCCTAGAATGTTTGTTGTAGGTTGTAGCATTACATTATTCCTTCACTGGAACTAAGAGTCTCCAACACTGTTCCAGCATGACAATGACCCCAAGCACAAAACCCCTGAACTTTGTTATCACATGTTGGATTATTATTAAAATGAAAAAATACCATGTTCACATTTTAGTACATTTAAAAGCTGTTAAAATAAGATCATAGTTTTTAATTAGTGTCTCAATACTAAAACCTGCAGATAAAATTACTTGCTTTTCTATTTTAATAAATGTAGTTGTTCTGTTCACCCAATTGGTTCTTTTTCACAGCTGAAGATGGTGATTATTGGAGACTGCTTATTCCGGGTGTACACATTGTCACAGCCACAGCTCCTGGCTACTCTAAAGTAGTAAAGCGCATTAAGCTCCCTCATACCATGCAAAAGACAGGCCGTGTGGACTTTGTCCTGGAAAAGGAAGTAACAGAACCTGACCTTGACTACTTATCTATTCCTGAGTTGGATAATTACGGACGCTTCGACCCTTTTAACGCATTCGAGCAGCACAATGAGCCAGATCGTGGAGAGAACGGAGAAGAACGCGGTGAGAAGCCTTGGTGGTGGGCATACTTTAGCCAACTGGGGGAATCCCCTCCCACCTGGCTTCTCAGGAACTATTAGCACCCGTATATTTCCCTTTGTTTCTTAGATGCTTCCTGAATACAAGTAAATGTCTTCATTCATTCATACATTCCTTCATCTTTTTGTCCAGTTTTAATTATTGCAAGGACAATTAAAAATGTATTCTCTTCATCCTATGTATGGTTTAGAAAAATGTGTCTTTTTTAGGACATAATATGATCTTATTCATTTTTGATGGCAAGTAGACCAACTGCTTGGCTAAGGTAAAAACATTTTTTTTTATGTTTGTTATTTGCAAATTGACTGAAATAATTAAATTACAGTAGAAATTCTGCTTCCTTTTATTTAGTAAAATTAAATTGCTTTTAACCCGATAACATTCTACTTATCAGTTAGTCTAATTTTCTAAAGCAGGTTTGATCTTTTTTTTGGGGGGGGGGGGGGGGGTCCATAAATTAAATGCAAGGTAACTTAAGTCTACTACAATAATACACTGGCTCTAATATGGTGATAATGTAAATGCACAAGACTACATTTTATTTCTTACTCTATATCCCAAGAAGTATCTAAATGACAAAGCTTGACTAACCTAAGAATGTTGGAGAAACATTTTTTAAGTCTGGAGATCTATAAATAAAGTTGCACTTTATGATGCTATTCCAAATTGAAGAAGAAATCTAGTTTTACTAGTCTAAAATCTCTAATGTCAGAACATAAATACGGTTTAAGATGGATCTTGAATCGGAGACTGGGGTTGTACATTGGATCAAAATAGAAATTAGGATTTAAGCACAATTCATAGGGATTGTATTGAGCTCAAAATATCAGAATCAGAAAAATAAGATCTAATATACTGTACTTTAGATTTAGTCATTACAATTCAAAATTTTATCTAATCTCAATAAAAAGTAAAATCATTTTGTGATCAATTTCGAAATTCCAAGTTCTATACTGTGTTTAACTAAATTCAAGGATTTCGGGTCCCTACTACTTATAAAAAACAATGCATATATACGTTTGTATTTTCCTTTTTATATATAGATATAGATAGATAGATAGATATAGATAGATAGATAGATAGATAGATAGATATAGATTTAGATAGATATAGATAGATAGATGTCCACTGTAGTTGTTTTAAACATTTTCATAGAGATTAGTAAAATGTTGCTGTATAGCTGTATGTGTTTTATTTTTTTCTAGATTTATACACACTCCATGTGCAAAGGTATTTGGACATCTGAGCATCCCATTATATATATCCCAATATTTTCAACATTTTTAACAATGTTTTGCAGATTTTGTCTCATTTCTTGAAAAATCATTGCTGCAGATGTTGATGCATGGATGGGGAAGTTTTCCTAATTACTGAGTTTATTCATTCATTCATCTTCTTGCCCGTTTGTTCCCTAATTCGAGGTCATGAGGGTCTGCTGGCACATATCCCATGGTACAATCTGGACAGGGCGCCAGTCCATCTCAGGGCAACACATAGACAAACAACCACATACACATTCACTCCTATGGACAATTTAGAATCACCAATCGGCCTAATCTGTTTTGGGACGGTGGGAGGAAACCGGAGCACCCGGAGGAAACCCACACAAACGCGGGGAGAACTTGCAAACTGCACAAAAAGATCCCCGCCCGGGAATTGGTCCTTCTTGTTGTGAGGCGACTATGCTATCCACAAAGCCACCGCGCTACCCAATTACTGAGTTGACAAACTAATTTACTGGGGTAAGTTTCAGAGGTGAAGGCATACCAACTGTATACTTGTCTTTGACCGTGAATTAGGGAATAAGGAGGTTAAAAGATGAATGAATTCATGAATGCTTACAATTGCCAACTGTCAGTCACATAGTGTAGATGGTCATAGTATCACCACTAGGTGTCAGCAAAGCTCTTTGAATTTTTTTTGTATTAAATTCAAGCACACAGAAGATATCTCTGTTGTTTTTTAACAATTCCTTTTAAGACATTTAACAATTTATTCCGATTTTTTCCCACCATATTTCTTTTAGTGTATGCATGTGTAGAGAACCATGTTTTTATGGAAATGTTGCTGTGTTATTAAAAATACTAAACTCTGATTTCTTTCGCACACGGATGGTGTCATAAAAAAGTTGCCAACAATGTATTTGGATTGCTCCAAATTCTGGTGTCACATTCTGGTGTCACTATATATATATATATATTTATATATATATTTTTAATTCTGAGTCAATCTTCTTTAAAACGAACAAATAGACATTAACTCTTCATCTTGTGAATATCACGGTTTAGTAACAATCTAAATTCAATATTTTATTGAACCACATCCAATCATCATTTAGGCTTTTATCAAATACAAATGAATCCCTTTTAAAACATTACTAATATTATTGGAGAGTGAAATTAATGATTAATGAAATAAATTAGATTGATGCCAATCTGACAAATAACTTGAATGCTATTTAAGAAACAGTTAGAGCCAGATAACACAATCATTTAATAAAAAAAAAGAGAGAAAGACATAAAATTTACTTAGTTTAACCAAAGTCCCCAGTAAAACCTCAAATCAGTTTTTAGTGATAACACTTTATATTAACAAATAATGTACAAAATATGTTCATTTATGAATCAAACTAAAAACTTGGCAAGAAAAAATATTGCTAAAGACTTTTAGAAATGTTGCATGTTTCCTCTAGATTCTCTGGTTTCCTCCCACAGTCCAAAAACATGTACATTAAGTTGATTGGGGATTCTAAATTGTCCATAGAAGTGAATGTGTGTGTGAATGGTTGTTCGTCTGTGTGTTGCCCTGCGATGGACTTGTGACCTGTCCAGGGTGTACTGTTGCCTCTCGCCCTAGGCTCCAGCAGACCTTGTGACACATAATTGGGGAATAAGCGGGCAAGAAGATGAAAGAATGACTGAATGAATGTTCAGACATTTTATATAACACACACACACTGAATGAATGTTCAGACATTTTATAACACACACACACACTGAATGAATGTTCAGACATTTTATAACACACACACACACACACACACACACACACACACACACACACACACACACACACACATTATGTTTCTTCTCAAAACAGTTGCCACAAAGTTGGAAACACACAGTTGTCTGTGATGTCTTTTATAGCATTAGAATTACATTACTTACTGGAACTAAGTAAGAGCCCCCCTCACACACTGTTTCAGCAGTAGCTCGGTGGTTAAGGTGTTAGATTGTTGATCAGAAGATAGCGGATTCAATTCCCAGCTCCACCAATCAGCCACTGCTGGGCCCGACGGCTCCGAAGGATAAACTATAAGAAGACTATTGGGAGCTCTTGAAATGGTGTCAAATGCTGTAACTGTAAATGAATGACTTGTTGTAAAATAACTCAAATTGTCTGTACAGAACTCTGCCTGTCCTCTCTGAACATGGTGACCACACCCAAAACCTCCTTACTCAACATTAGTGCCTGAACTTATTATTAATGCTGAATGAAAAGTTCCCCAAAGCCATGTATAAAAATCTAGTGAACTAATTTCCAAAAGTGTGTAGGTTATTTAAATTAGAATAATAGGAAAAATACATATGACGGAATGCTTAAGTAGATGCCTTAATTTTTTCTGACTACAATACCATCATAAACTAAATATATATTTCACATTAAAAAATATGATACCGTAGCGCTATCGATAGTCATCTGGTCTGCGTTCATGATATATTTTAGAAACATTGATTCATTCATTGATTCATTCATCTTCTTACTCACGTATTCGCTAATTCGGGGTCACAGGGTCTATCTCAGCACAACCTGGACAGGTCACCAGTCCATCGCAGGAACATTGAATCAATGAAATTCCTGGACTTCAGTTGTCTTTCATGAGATGTGGAGTTGTGTGTTCTGAACAGTAGTTAAATAGAGCATAAATGTTTGTTTTCAGGGACAGATGGTTATGATATTAGATGGTAGGACTAAGATTGAAATTATTAGGTTTGAGCAATTCTTTTTCAAGGTTTCAAAAAACATGTACATTGGGTTAACTGGAGATTCTAAATGCCCATAGGACATATGCATTCATATGTAACATTGAATTATTAGTGCCAATGAGCAAGACCCTTAACCCACAATTGCTATAAATAAATAGAAAAATGTAGGTTGCCCCTAACAAATTCCATAAACGTTATGAAATGTGAAGAACAGAAATGGGATTAGGTCTAATTAGTTTAAATGTTGAGGAAGGTAACCTGAATAAGAAATTTATTCATTCATCATTCAATTAGCCGCTGATTTGCAAATTCGGGGTCATGGGGTCTGCTAGAGCTTATCCCAGCTCTCTAAAGGGCAAAAGGCAGGAGGAGTACTTCCTGGACAGGTCGCCAGTTCATCACAGACAGACCTACACACACACACACACACACACACACACGCTCATGTACACTCACTCCTATAGGTAAAGTTAGAATCACTAATCAACCTAACAGAAGTTTTTAGACTGTATGAGGAAACCGGAGTGTCCATCCAAGACATGGAGAGACATGGAGAGAACATGCAAACTCCACACAGAAAGGATCCTACCCAGCAATGGAACGTGGACCTCCTGGCTGTGAGGCAACAGTACTAACCACTAAGCCAATATTACTTGTTATTACTAAGGGCCTATGTAGTGTTTACTAGGTAAATACAGACTGAGGTTGTGTCTGAAATTGTATACTTTTATGCTATACAGTATAGTAGGTGAAAGTGAAAATGTGAGTAGTCTGTTTATTATACACTCTTTAAAAGCTTTAAAAAATGTTTAATTGGGACTTTTTAATTTACTGCCACTTAATTTGCATAGAAAAGCAATCAGACATAGTATCTCATCAAACTTGCTGTTTAGTCACATATCATTGTAGACTAACATATAATTCATTCATTCATCTTCTTACACGCTTATTCCTGAATTCGGGATAACAGGGGTCTGCTGCGCCTATCCCAGCACACATAGGGCAAGAGCCGAGGTTACACCCTGGACAGGTCGCCAGTCCATCTCAGGGTAACATATAATTGTTTTTTTTATTTTCTAACCACTATGCCAATGAAAAACTGCTACTAAAAATAATCCATTCATTCATATCAGCAAATCAGCATATTCCACTTTCCTAACACAACCCTCCCATTTATCACTAAGGATGCACTGGCTTATGCAACCCTATTGGCTGGGTTTTTTATGGGCAATTTAGACTTACTAACTGCCTAATGTACATGTTTTTGGACTGTGGGAGGAAACTGGAGTGCCCGGCGGAAACCCACGTAATTGTGGAGAAAGCATGCAACTCCGCAGAACCCAGAACCTTCGTGTTGTGAGGCAACAGTGCTAACCACTACGCCACTGCTCCATAAATAAAAATGCTTACAAATAAGAATTAAATGTTTTAATCATGTTTTAATAATTTCTTATTTCTAATCATGTTTTAATCATTTCTTATCCATTTCTTAAGAATTTAGGAATAGACTGCTGTAATGTAATCCAACTTTCATTTCCTCACTCTCACTTTTCTCTCTCTTATTTGCTCCATCTCTCTCTCTCTCTCTCTCTCTCTCTCTCTCTCTCTCTCTCTCTCTCTCTCTCACTCTCTCACACAGTTTTCTCACGGGAGCTAAAGTTCATCGGTCACCAATTACTCGTGGAGGCTGGAAAAGTCTCCTTTGCTGGGTCCCCTAGCTGCCAGGCTAAATTAATGTTTGCAAGCCTGCAGGTAGCAACCCTGAATCCAGCGGTACAACTAGAAAAAGCGCTTTATTTAAAACTACACTATGAACATTTTACTTGACATTTTTTAGGATTGTATATATTTGTAACTGTTCTTCTAAGTAATTTTCAGTATCCTATTTTCCTGACTATTATAAAGTGTAAGTGAAAGTCCAGGAGATCTTTGATCAGACTCCAAATTTTGTTCATATGTACACACAAACATACAGAATGAAGACACCACCAGATTTCTACCAGTCTATTTAATAAAGTCACTTCCTTTTTAAGTCCCATAAGCACACATACACACTCCTTGGCATACAATGGTAGGGTTTAGTTAAGTGGCTTTGTAATTTGTGACTTCGCTTCTATTGTTCTGTTTAATTTTGGTGCCAGAGGCGTGACGATCCCTGGTCACACAGCACAAAGAACAGGACAGAACTCTGACCCCGGAACTAATTTGACAGCTTAATGAGTTTTAAAAATCTGACACTCCTTTTACTATCTTTTTCCATCTTTATTTGTTAATAATAATTAGTAGGTCCCAGGTTTGTAAATAATGCAGGGATTTTTCTGTGTTCTACCTGTGCTTGCGTGGGTTAACTCTGGGTTTCCCGGTTTCAAGATGTATGATTGGTGATTCTTAATTGTGCATAGGAGTGAGTGTGATTGTTTGTCTGTATAGTCCTGAGATTGATTGTCTGAATATGACCCCGTGGTGGGGTTATGGATAAGTGACCTGTCTATGATGTACCTCTGCCTTTCACCCAATGACAGCTGGAAAAAGCTACAGCAGATCCCCATGACCCTGATTTGAAATATAGACAATAGATGGATGGATGAGGTTTTTATCAAAAGGATTATAATACACCAGGGCAGCATATGTGTTGTGAAACCCTTCCAATACTTTTCACGTCGTGGTGGCGTAATGGTGAGCACGGTCACCTCACAACATGAAGGTCCTGGGTTCAAATCCCAGTCAAAGGGTCTTCCTATGTGGAGTTCATGTTCTCCACTTTCACGTTCACTTTCCTCCGGGTACTTTGGTTTCCTCCCACAGTCCATAAACATGTACATTAGGTTGGTTGGTGAGTCTAAATTGCTCAGAGGAGTGAATGTGTGTGTGTTTATTTGTCTATGGCTCTGAAATAGAGAATAAGTGTGCTAGAAAATGAATGAATGAATGAATGAATAAAACAATTCCTTGTTGAATATGTCTTCTTCTGATAATGTAAGGAATTTCACACATATAAGAAACCTAATTATTTTACTGTGAGACTTTACACAGTCTGTCTCACTGCTGCTGCTGTTCAAAGTAACAGTTTAGAGCTTGGTCTTTCTAAGGACTTGCCCTGGACTTGAGAAATTCTTCTCATGATAAAAAACAGCAGATCACCGTGGTCCACACATTCGTGTTTTACGCTGGATGCCCTTCCTAATGCAACCCTCCCATTTATCCGGGCTTGGGACTGGCAATAAGGCTGCACTGACTTATGCAACCCTAAGGGCTGGTATTTCACCTGATGTACACGTTTTTGGACAGTGGGAGGAAACCCACACAAGCGCTGGGAGAACATGCAAACTCCGCAAAGAAAGATCCCAGACTGGGGAATCGAACACAGGACCTTCTTGTTGTGAGGCGACCGTGCTATCCAATACGGCATCGCACCGCCTTTTTTCCCTCATGATATTGTCATGGTTAAAGTGTTGCACTGCTGTTGAAAGTTTGTGGGTTTTATTGACAGCACAACTAAGCTGCCCCTGAGCCCCTGATCAAGACTCAAGATCAATAATTTTCAACAGGTCAGTTGGATAAAACATCAAATAAATTTTTATATTAAAAGGGCCTAGGTCTTCCAGTCACTCAGCATTTTAAGCATTTAAGCATCCACTGCCTCACTGAAACCCACTAATGGTGTCTTAATTGTGTCTATGCAGATTCAACAGACGATAATTTATATTATCTTCTTCTTCTCCTTTCGCTGCTCCCGTTAGGGGTTGCCACAGCGGATCATTCTTCTCCACACTACCCTGTCTGCTACATATGCCTCTTTCCCCCCAACTACCTGCATATCTTCCTTCACCACATCCATAAACCTCCTCTTTGGTCTTCCTCTTTTCC
>JAOTRA010004241.1:0-10050 GCA_026260255.1 Pseudolaguvia tuberculata | reverse complement strand
TATCAGACTAGGATCCATAATGCTGGTACTCTTTTATTAAATAATATGAAATAGAACACAATCCAAAAGTAAACACAGGAAACTGTTGAAGCAAAAACAAACAAAAACATAAACTGAAACAGCCCAAATGTAAACGAAACTGTAATGTCCTCAGCGGAACCTCAGTACTTAACTTCGAGAAGGATGATCACAAACACAGTTCAAGGTAGGTCAGCGCATGCTGCTAACATCGAGGCTGGTGCCCGTATGAAAACAATAACTCACGACACGCATACCGGAGCCATCTTGTTTCCAGGACGACGATGCTACGAAAGGGGGTGTGGCACAGACAGCTTCCTTACAGAAGCCCCCCCCTAAAAGAACGCCTCCCATCGTCCAAACCAACCAAAACACAAAAGGTAAACCCCTCCCCCGCCCGACACACCCAACCAGGTACACAAAACAAAAACAAGATAGGGGAGATAGGCAGACACACAAAGAATCCCGGGAGGCCACAGAGGGACCTCACGAGGCCACAGAGGGACCCCACAAGGCCACAGAGGAACCCAAGATGGCCACGGAGGAACCCCAGAAGGCCACGGAGGAAACCCAGAGAAGGCCGAAGGGGCCCGAGGAGACTCAGTGTAAGCCAAAGGGGCCCGAGGAGACTCAGTGTAGGCCAAAGGGGCCCGAGGAGACTCAGTGTAGGCCAAAAAGGCCCGAGGAGACTCAGTGTAGATCAAAGGGGCCTGAGGAGACTCAGTGTAGGCCGAAGTGGCCCGAGGAGACTCCGTGTAGGCCAAAGGGGCCCGCGGAGACTCAGTAAGGGCCGAAGGGGCCCGAGGAGATTCAGCAAAGGCCGACGGGGCCTCGGGAAACTCAGCAAAGGCCGCAGGGGCCTCGGGAGACTCAGCAAAGGGCGCAGGGGTCTCGGGAAACTCAGCAAAGGCCAAAGGGGCCTCTGGAAAATCAGCGAAGGCCGAAGGGGCCTCGGGAAAATCAGCGAAGGCTGAAGGAGCCTCGGAAAAATCAGCAAAGACTGAAGGGGCCTCAGGAAAATCGGAGGGACCTGAAGGGGCCCGGGAAAACTCAGAGGGACCCGAAGGGGCCCGAGGAAATTCAGAGGGACCCAAAGGGGCCCGAGGAAATTCAGAGGGACCCAAAGGGGCCCGAGGAAACTCAGAGGGAACCGAAGGGGCCCGAGGAAACTCAGAGGGACCGAAAGGGGCCCGAGGAAACTCAGAGGGGCCCGAGGAAACTCAGAGGTACCCAAAGGGGCCCGAGGAAACTCAGAGGGACCCAAAGGGGACGCAGAGGGGACCAAAGGGGACGCTGAGGGGACCGAAGGGGACACTGAGGGGACTGATGGGGACGCTGAGGGGACCAAAGGGGACTGAAGGGGACGCTGAGGGGAGCAAAGGGCCTGGTGACATGTGGCGGGGTTGTGGTACTGGGGTGGCCTCCACTACGGTGAAGGGAGCCCGGTTAAAATACTGCATTCAGGGATGCTGGACTGGAATCCCCGGATTCATAAGGAGAGACGGTGTCTTCCATACTGCCGCGAATTCTAACGGCTTTAACCAGCGCGACCTCCTCCTCAGTGCCCGGGCTAAACGCCTTTAAGATCTGAGCGAGGAGAAAGTCAACATCCCAATTCAGCCGCAGGTTAACTTCCCATACCCAATACACTGCTTCCAGAGCTTTCCCTCCTAAACATAAAAAAACAAAAGTGCATTTCTTGTGCCCAGACAAAAAAGCAGTAGGGTAGCTCAAAAAATAATCGCGGCACTGAGCCACGAACTGAGGGCATTTAGCTGGATCGCCATAGAATTGCTCTGGGGCTTCTGCAGGCGAAGGCGGGGCTAACGAGCGCGTAGGCAGTGGGGATAGCAAAGGGGCTAGTGGAGACAAAAAAGCTTCCCCGCGTGAGTACCGCTGGATCCTTAATGGGCGAGTTATTCTGTAACGGATTTATCAGACTAGGATCCATAATGCTGGTACTCTTTTATTAAAAAATATGAAATAGAACACAATCCAAAAGTAAACACAGGAAACTGCTGAAGCAAAAACGAACAAAAACATAAACTGAAACAGCCCAAACGTAAACGAAACTGTAATGTCCTCAGCGGAACCTCAGTACTTAACTTCGAGAAGGATGATCACAAACACAGTTCAAGGTAGGTCAGCGCGTGCTGCTAACATCGAGGCTGGTGCCCGTATGAAAACAATAACTCGCGACACGCATACCGGCGTGTCGTTTTAAATAATGCGTCATCGCCCTGGATCCATGTTGTTTCCAGGACGACAACGCTACGAAAGGGGGCATGGCACAGACAGCTTCCTTACAGTATGTATTATAAAATTAAATGAACTGAATACATTTGATAAAATTATACTTTCCTTAACTTTCTAACAGATTTTTTAGTAAATCATCTTCAGACATTTTGTACCAGACAGGATAAATGTGTAACGCCGCGGTGAGCACAGAGAAAAGAGCTGGATCCATAATGAAGTGAAGGATGATAGTTTATTTATAGTGGTGAGAGTGCAGATAAATGTACAGTGAACATAAAGATAAACAAAACAAAACAAACACGAATACACAAAGACGAATAAGACGCACGGTGACACAATAAACCAAACGAGAACTTAGACACATAAATCCACAGATCCTCCCAAAGTCACAAAAGTCCCAAAGTCCTTAAACACGCCATACATTGACAATCACCCACACCTGCGCTTACCGGCGCGTCACCTTAAATATTGCACCATCGCCCTGGTAACCTAGTTATGACAGCCGGCGCAGCGTGGGAGCGGAGCCTCATCAGTCTACGCTGCATGGGGCGGAGCTTTGCCTGCTGATGCCACACAAGAAGCGGAGCCCAGTTCCCATAACCCCCCTCTCTAGAGGACGCCTCCTGGAGTCCTCCAAGGCCCAGCCCCAAAGAAAAAGAAAAGATCCCCAAAAGAAAACCCCAAACACCTCTGTGCAAAAGAGATAGTGGGTGGTCCAGGGCTCTGTACACTCCATAAAAGGAGTGGGGTGTGGTCAGGGCGAGGCTTCCAAGCCACTATGAGGACAAGACGCGGGTCTTTAGTCTCGCCCACGGGTAACTCAGTATCAAGGAAATCTGATGATTGCATAGGGAAACCGGAAGGCCACGATGGGAAACCAGAAAGCCTCGGGGGGACACCTGAAGGCTACAGAGGGAACTCGGAGGGCGACGGAGGGAACCCGAAAGGCCAAGAAAGGAACTCGAAAGGCCGCGGAGGGAAACCTAGAGGGACCGAAGGGACCGGAGGAACCACCAAAGGGGACCTTTAAAGGGACCGGAGGAACCATCGAATGGACCAGAGGGGCCTCTAAAGGGACTGGAGGAACCACTGAAGGGACTGGAGGGACCCCTAAATGGGACTGGAGGAACCACCCAAGGGACCGGAAGGGCCTCTAAAGGGACCAGAGGGACCTCTAAGGGGGCCGAAGAAGCTTTTAAAAGGACCGGAGGGACCTCTAAAGGGACCCCAGGGACTGCTGAAGGGACCGACGGGACCTATAAAGGGACCGAAGGGACCAAAGGGGCCTCTAAACGGACCGGAGGAACCACTGAAGGGACCAGAGGGGCCTCTAAAGGAACCAGAAGAACCACTGAAAGGACCGGAGGAACCACTGAAGGGACTGGAGGGGCTTCTAAAGGGACTGGAGGAACCACTGAAGGGACCGGAGGGACCTCTAAAGAAACCGGAGGGGCCTCTAAAGGACCGGAGGAACCACTGAAGGGACCGGAGGGGCCTCAAAAGGTACCGAATGAACCTTTAGAGTGAACAAAGGGACTGGAAGGGCCTGAGAGACCTCTGTAGGGGCTTGAAGGAGCCTGAGAGACCTCAGGAGGGGCCTAAGGCGCCTGAGAGACTTCTGGAGGGGCCATATGGGCCTAAGAGACCTCTGGAAGGGCTTAAGGGGCCTGAGAGACCTCTGAAAGGGCTTAAGGGGCCTGAGAGACCTCTGGAAGGGCTTAAGGGGCCTGAGAAACCTCTGGAAGGACCGAAGGGGCCTGAGAGACCTCTGGATGCGCCAAAGGGGCCTGAGAGACCTCTGGAAGGGCCGAAGGGGCCTGAGAGACCTCTGGAAGAGCGGAAGGGGCCTGAGAGACCTCTGGAGGGGCGAGTGGGACTCAGGAGGGGCCGAGTGGGACTCAGGAGGGGCCAAAAAGGACCCTAAAGGGACAGAGAGAGACTCTGAAGGGACAGGGAGGGACTCAAAAGAAAGCACAGGGGACTCAAAAGAAAACACAGACAAAAGTTCTGGTGCAGACGCTATCGAAGGCTCAGATGCAGACACTGTCGAGGGCTCAGATGCAAACACAGACGAGGGCTCAGATGCAGATGCAGATGAGGGCTCAGATGCAGACACTGACAAGGGCTCAGATGCAGACGCTGACGAGGGCTCAGATGCAGACGCTGATGTAGATGCAGACGCAGATGAAGACTCTGATGAAGACGAAGACTCTGACGAAGATGAAGACTCTGACGAAGACTCGGAAAAAGATGAAGACTCTGACTCTGACGAAGATGAAGACTCTGACAAAGATGAAGAAGCAAAGGGCTCTGGCAAAGACAAACCCAGCCGACTGAGACCCCTCTCTGGACCGAACAATTCAGTTCGCTTATGGGGCCCCAGCTGCACGTCCAGTACATGCGACAGCAGGCGGGGTCACAGCCCTGGGGTAGCCTCCATCACCTCAACAGGACCACTGTAGCAACCATCGAGCATGACAGACGAGATGTGAACCTCCACGTAGCCTGGTGAAAGTACAGTGGGCTTTGATGCAGACACAGTGGGCTCTGATGCAGACACAGTGGGCTCTGATGCAGACACAGAGGGCTCTGATGAAGGTCTCAGAAACCCAGTGCAGAAAGCGCGTAATGTCCATGGGTTGTTGCCAGTACACATCCCATACCGATGCAATCGCCAGTAATGCCTCATCGCTCAACAAAAGTAAAAAAAACTCACATTTTGCTTTTTCCGATGGGAACAGATGAGCGAGTGAAAAGTAACGATGACAGTGCGATGAATGGCAGACAACGTTCCTGCTTGCCGTTGAACCTATTCAGGGGTTTCCAGCCCTTACCCGTAAGTGCTAGCAAGCGGGCAAGGAGGTTAGCCGGTTCGTTTAGCGATCGGACGGCTAGTGTGAAGCTGGATAGCGGAGACTAGCAGGTTAGCCTCAGTAGCATTGAATGCTAAGGTTAGCGATGCTAGATGCGCAGACAAAAGTCAGGGCTAAACGGTTTAATAAAAGAGTCGAGTGTAACAAACTTCTCACAGTCGGATCCATATTGCGGTTACTCGTTTATTAATTAATATAAAGAAGAACTGAAACCAAAACAAAACACGGGAATGCACACGCAGGAAAAACTTCAGCAATGAAACAAAACATAAACTAAGAAGCACTGACTATCCAAACTTTAATGTCCTCAGCGGGAACCACAGTACGTATCTTTTAGTCGAATATTCATAAACACAGTCCAGAGTAGTTCAAAGCGCATTGCTCGTGTAGTGGCTGAAGTCTGTACAGAAAACAATAACTCGCGATACGCATACCGGCGTGTCGCTTTAAATAATGCGTCCCTGGAGCCATTTTTTACCAGGATGACGACGCTACGGAAAGGGGGCGTGGCACAGTCAGCTTCCTTACAGTAGCCCCTCCCCCTTAAAGGACGCCTCCTGGCGTCCATAACAAACAAAAGAAAAACCCCTCCCCTGCCCAACACACCAAACGAGGTACACAAAACAAAAACAGGGGAGACAGACAGACATGCAAAAAACATACAAAATCGGGGTCCAGGGCCCTGCACTATCCACAACCAGAAGGACGTGAGGTCGGGACAAGGCTTCCAAACCACCATGAAAACATGAGGTGGTTCTTCGGTCTCGCCCCAGAGAAACTTGGGTAAAGACGAAAAGGCACCGGAACTCAAGAGGGACTCAAGAGAGCCCGAGGAGACCAAAGGAGCCTGAGGGACCTTTAAGGGGACCGAAGAGGGCAAAACTATTGCTGCGGGGCCCGTAGGGGAACGACCCAATGCCGAGGGACCCAAAGGAAAACCGCCTAGCTCTGAAGGGCCCAAAAGGGCCTCAGGAAACTCAGATAAGGCCAAGTGGGACTCTGGGGGCTCAGCTGGAACCGAAGGAGACTCGAGAGGGTCCGGGGGATCCAAAGGGGACACTGAGGGGACCAAAGGGGACACTGAGGGGACCAAAGGGGACACTGAGGAGACCAAAGGGGACACTGAGGGGACCAAAGAGAACGAAGCAATCTCTGAGGGGCCCGAAAGAGGCACTGAGGGGGCCAGAATAGGCACTGAAGGGACAGAGAAGGACCCAGAAGGGACAGAGAACGACCCTGAAGGGACAGAGAAGGATCCAGAAGGGACTGACAGGGATCCAGAAGGGACTGAGAGGGACCCTGGAGGGACTGAGAGGGACCCTGGAGGGACAGAGAGGGACTCTGGAGGGACAGAGAGGGAAACAAAAGAACACACTGGGGATTCAAACGGAACAGGTAGTGTAAATGACAGTTCTGGTGATGATGTCGAAGAATACTTTGCTGGAGACGCTGGAAAAGATGGAGACACAGACGTAGCTGATGGTGATGATGAGGACAAGGATGAGGATGATGATGAGGACAAAGATGAGGACGATGATGAGGACGACGATGATGACGATGATGAGGACAAAGATGAGGACGATGATGAGGACAAAGATGAGGACGATGATGAGTATGAAGATGAGGACGAAGACACTGAGAAGGACGAAGATGCAGAGGGCGCTGAGGGTTCAGGCGTGGGCGCTGACTTCAGGGACGCTTTTACTAGTGTGACCTCCTCAGTATCAGGGGCAAACCACTCCAGAAGCCAGGAGACGAGGAAGTCATCATCCCAATTAAGCCGCTGATCAATGTCCCACACTGCGGCCATTGCTTCCAATGCTCTTCCCTCCAAATGCAAAAAAACAAAAGCACACTTCTGGCGTGAGGAGAGAAAGGCGTGAGAGTGACCCAAAAAAATGTCTGCGGCATTGAGCTACGAAATGTGGACACTGCTTGGGATCACCGTTTAATTTCCCTGGTGCTTCAGCAGGCGAAGGCGGGGCTAACACATGCACACGCAGCGGAGCTAGCAGGGAGGGGGCTAGCGCTGCGAGAAAACCCCACTACGCGAGTATCGCTGGATCCTTAATTGTCGAGTTATTCTGTAACAAATTTCTCACCGTCTGATCCATATTGCGGTTACTCGTTTATTAATTAATATAAAGAAGAACTGAAACCAAAACAAAACACGGAAATGCACACGCAGGAAAAACTTCAGCAACGAAACAAAACATAAACTAAGAAGCACTGACTATCCAAACTTTAATGTCCTCAGCGGGAACCACAGTACTTATCTTTTAGTCGAATATTCATAAATACAGTCCAGAGTAGTTCAAAGCGCATTGCTCGTGTAGTGGCTGAAGTCTGTACAGTAAACAATAACTCGCTAAACGCATACTGTGTGTTTAAATAATGCGTCATCGCCCTGGAGCCATTTTGTTTCCAGGACGACGACGCTACGGAAAGGGGGCGTGGCACAGTCAGCTTCCTTACATCCAGTACCGTATTCCTTCCCGCTGGATCCGTAGTAGGTGCGTGATTCTGTAACGCCGCGGTGAGCACAGAAAAGAGAGATGGATCCATAATGCCGTGAAGGGTGATAGTTTATTTATAGTGGTGAGAGTGCAGATAAATGTACAGTGAACATGGAGGTAAACAAAACAAACCAAACACGAATACACAAAGACGAATAAGATGCACGGTGACACTATAAACCAAACGAGAACTTAGACACATAAATCCACAGATCGTCCCAAAGTCACAAAAGTCACAAAGTCCTTAAACATGCCGTACATTGACAATCATCCACACCTGCGCTTACCGGCGCGTCACCTTAAATATTACATCATCGCCCTGGTAACCTAGTTGCCAGCACGACGACGCCAAACATGCCCGTAATGTTATGATAGCCGGCGCAGCGTGGAGGCGGAGCCTCATCAGTCTACGCATGGGGGCGGAGCCTCGCCTGCTGACGCCACTCGAGGAGCCCAGTTCGCCGCCTTACAAATGTCACACTAGTTCTCAACTGTGTTTGCTATTAAAAGAACTTTAATCACTTTTCAGAATTTTAAAACAGTCACCACAAAATCTAAAAAAAATTTTTAAACATGCAAGGCAACAACAAAAAGATATTGTTTAACATATCCTGTTTTTAAAGAAAATATATAGATGTAACACTATTTGTCATCATCATATTCACAAAAAATGTATGTAAGAGAAATGTACTTTGTTATTCAATTATGTAATGCTGTTAACTAGTTAACTAGTTACACCACAACACAGACTGAAACACAGACTGAAACACACCTTGAAAACTGATGTGCATAAAATCGATTAGTTTATTTTAAACTGTACATACAAGGATGACAAAGGAGAAAATACCATATTTTCTCTTCATAATACAGACCATGTGATCCTGCACTGAAAATCATAGTGACTGAATGTACTTGCATAGAAACAATCCAGCTGTTCACTGTCCATTAAATGAAAGAACAAGTACAGTTTTTCTATAATCCAAGCAAGCAGATCTAAAATACTGAGCAATAATCAAATGAATATCTTCAAGATAAGAGAAGACTGGAATTATCTGTACTAACGTTTTCAAAGGAGAGAGTAAATATAAATGTAGTTTGATAACTAATTGAGAATCATAAAATATATAGTTTACTTAGCAGTATCATATAATATTTTTAATATGCCCTTTAAGCAAACGTGCTAATTTGTACCAATAATAAACACTTTTACTACTGGCCTCTTAAATCTTTAAAACTTTGTATTCATTGTCCTTTATGTCTTTTGTGTATTTGTATGATTTAAATGTGTACGCAAAAACATCATATTTGGATATTTAAGTATAATATGTTGTCACGCCAGGCGGCGCGGTGGCGTAGTGGTTAGCACTGTTGCCTCACACCAAGAAGGTCCCAAGTTCGAATCCCGCACTGGGATCTATTTGTGCAGAGTATGCATGTTCTCCCCGTGCTTGCGTGGGTTTCCTCCGGGTACTCCGGTTTCCTCCCACAGTCCAAAAACATGCAGATTAGGTGGATTGGTGATACTAAATTGTCCATAGGTGTGAATCGATGTGAACCCTCCTCTGTTATGAGTGTCTCCGACACGCTGCCGGTGTGCACAGATGCGTCTCGTTGTGCGTTGATTTTGCACGCCTTATAAGCCGACAGCTTTCTCCTAGCGATTATTGGTTCATCTCGCTTTTTTCCCTTTTTGCATTGGTTTGGTTTTCATGCGTACTGTAAACCCGAATGTTGTAACTAATTAATTGAATTGAGTTGTATTAACTTAAATAATTACAAAGTTTATATTAATTAACTTTTGAGTATTTAGAACTTTTTCCTATTTATGAGTTTGTAAAAATTTACTTGAAACATATTAACTTGAAAAATGTAGCTTTTTTAATATACACAAAATGTCTCTTTAAAGTTTTATAAAATCTTTCAGCCTTTTGATTTTTACCTATGACGTTATCCAGCCAACACGTCAACTGTTTTTGCCACGTTCATGACTCGTTCGTTTTTTTCAAAGATGGTGGATCGGCCTCACTTCACACTACAGTAAGTAAAATATCCAGATATCTAAATACAATACATATTTGGCTGGAGAAAGTGTTCGAATCCGGAGATAACTTTCAGTGTCAGTGAGATTCTTTGATGAAATTAAATGTAGAATTATTTTATATTTAATTTCATGGTGAAGGTGCCGGGACCGATTTTAGAAATGACACTTATTATTAGCTAATTTAGCGCTGTATGAGAAGTTGGATGCTAAGGAGGGAGAAAAGGATTTGTACCGGTTGGCCAGGCAGAGAGACAGAGATGGGAAAGATATACTGCAAGTTAGAGCAATAAAGGATACAGATGGAAATGTGTTGGCTAGTGAGGAGAGTGTGTTGAGAAGGTGGAGA
>JAOTRA010004202.1:0-22620 GCA_026260255.1 Pseudolaguvia tuberculata | reverse complement strand
CCAAATGCCAAACTGAAACTGTAAGGGTCTAACAAATGTGAAACTGTAACTGTCTGCCAAATGCCAAACTGAAACTGTAAGGGTCTAACAAATGTGAAACTGTAACTGTCTGCCAAATGCCAAACTGAAACTGCAACTGTCTGCCAAATGCCAAATTGAAACTGTAAACTGTAACAAACATAAGCATAAAACATAGAATGTAGCCCATGAGACACTTTAATAGCAAGTTCCGTTTGGAAACAATACAAGACAACTCTGTGCCCATTTTTTTCTATAAAAATTCATGTTATTCTTCCTCTGTCTATTACTAATGTTTGATGGTGCATCAGTTTTTGGACGTCATGATGGTGGTTGCGGCAGGGGAGCAACTTTATAAGCTCAAGCGGGGTAATTTCTCGGTCCAAGAGTATGCTCTTAAATTCCGTACCTTGGCAGCAAGCAGGGGGTGGAACGAAAGAGCCCTACTCACTTCCTACCCGCAGGGTCTCAACCCTCAACTCTGGCTTCAGTTAGCGGCTTACGATGATACCTGTGGGCTGGAACGTTTCATTCAACACTCAATTCGCTGCTCTGAACGCATAGAAGCTGTGCGCGAGAAGTCAGCCCGGTTTAATACCCCCGCCGTCACAAGTACACCCTCTAGTGACCAGCCCGGAGCCTATGCAGCTGGATGCGGGCATCTCACTCAGCGAGAACGTTACAAGAGGGTGAATGGAGGTTTGTGTTTGTACTGTGGGACCAAGGGTCACTTCCGTGGTTCGTGTCCTGTTTGCCCTACAGGAGCCGGGTTGAGTTCTATTCATACCATACCCGAAAAGATGAACCCGTTTACCACTTTAGTTAAAATCAGCTGTAAGACCTCATGTCTATCTGTTCCAGCGCTCCTCGACTCAGGTTCTGTAAGGAACTTCATCTCCGGAGATCTTGCCGATCCCTACAGCTTCCCACAGTCCCTACCAAAAGCCAATATCAAAGCCCCTCGATAACCGGCACCCCCATTACCCCCAGGTATATAAGACGTCTAGCTGGTCCAGTTACTTTGCAGGTGGGACTGTTACATACTGAATCCATTCACCTCCTGGTCTTAGAAGGCGCCACCACCGAGGTCATTCTGGGATGGCCCAGGTTGGTTTACCACAACAAAGTTCTTTGCTGAGTGTCAGGTGAGGTCGTAAGATGAGGTGATACCTGCTTTCAAAGATGTTTTCCTAATCTCCCTGTGCTCTCAGTATGTCCAGCATCTCTAGGTTTCGAGTCCAGTGGAAAACATATCTGTGGACATTCCCCCAGCATATAAACAGTTTAAGGACCTTTTCTGCCCCAGGAGAGTGACCCAGCTTCCTCCTCACCGGCCATAGGACTGTGCCATTGACCTACAACCGGGTGCACCAGTTGTTTTCCAGATTTTTCTTCATTAAGAAGAAAGAAGGGGGTCTGAGACCATGTATCGACTACCAAGCTCTAAATCGAGTCACAGTCAAATTTAATTGACCTTAGTTCCCGGTGCTCTGGAGGAATTGAGAGAGCTAGAATCTTCATTAAGCTGGATCTCCGGAATGCATACATCAGGATTAGGGAGGGAGATGAGTAGAAGACATTACGCATTCATTACGCCCACTGGACACTATGGGTATCTGGTAATGCCTTTCAGCACCTCTTCCACACTCCCGCAGTTCACTTCCTGGGGTACTATATTGAGTGCAGATGGGGGTGCAGATGGACAACACCAAGGTGTCGGCGGTGACCTACTGGCAAGAACTAACGACTGTAAAACAGCTACAGCAATTTGTAGGGTTTGCTAATTTTTACCGACAGTTCATCAAGAACTATAGTCTGATAGCCTGCCCGCTATTTCAGTCTGAAATCCTGCTTCACCTCTGCACGCATCCTAACACACCCAGACCCTAAGACCCCCTTTATCGCGGAAGTGGATGCCTCTAACATTGGAGCCGAAGCAGTTCTATCGCAACGTCAGGAGAAATCTGGAAACCTTTACCTTTTCTAAGAAATTCAGCCTAACGGAATGCAACTACGACATTGGCAACCGGGAGCTAATGGTTATGAAGTTGGCACTGGAGGAGTGGAGGCACTGGTTAGGGGGAGCTGACCACCTTTCACATTCATCACCAACCATAAGAAACTCCAGTATTTGCGGGAAACCAAACGGCTCAACCCACAACAGGCACTGTGGGCTCTGTTATTTAGTAGGTTCGACTTCATGATCTCTTTTCGTACAGGCTCCAAGAATACATGGGCAGACAATCTGTCACAGCGATTTAGTGGGCTTGACCACGCAGAGGAGATGAATGAACCCATTTTACCCTCTTCCATGATCCAGAGTCTAGACCCATCACCTCCGCCTCCCCCGGGCTGTCTCGCTGGTAAGCAATATGTACTGGCTCTAGTCCACTCTGCTCCCGCTACCCCAGGCACTGGCCACCCAGGGGCCAACTCCACCCTCTCGCTACTATCAGAGCACTTCTGGTGGCCCAACATGGCTGGAGAAATCAGAACATACGTGAGGGAGTGCAAAGTGTGCGCCATATACAACAGCTCAAGGAATCGACCATTTGGGAAGCTCCACCCTCTTCCCATCCCGAATCATCCTTGGTCTCATCTGGGAGTGGACTTTATGGCCGACCTGCCAGTCTCTGGAGGTAATACCTGTATTCTCATCATTGTTGACCGATTTTCCAAGTTATGCCATCTGATTCCCCTCAGAAAACTGCTTACTGCCATGGAGACAGCAGAGAGACTATTCAACCATGTGTTCCGGTCCTCAGATCGAGGACCTCAGCTTATCTCCCGGGTTTGGAGGGCATTCTTTTCTCTCTTAGGAGTCTCAGTCAGTCTGTCTTCAGGATACCACCCCCAGACCAATGGCCAGACAGAGCGCAAGATCCAGGAAATCAGTTGTTTCATCCGTACGTTCTGCCACGGTCCCCAGGACTCCTGGAGCCAGTTCCTTGGATGGGCTGAATATGCCAAAAATTCACTGCGGCATGCTACCACAGGTCTGACACCATTTCAGTGCAATCTGGGTTTTCACCCCCCCCCCTCTTCCTGTGGTCAGGGGTATCTGCAGACAGCAACACTCCCCGGATGCCCACCGATCCACCAACTCGGACTATCAATCAGGTCAGAAGGTGTGGATGTCCACCCGGAACTTGCAACTGCAGCAACCATCTAAAAAACTAGGTCCCAGGTTTGTTGGCCCCTTTACCATCTCCAGGAGGGTAAATCCTGTCATGTTTACCTTGTCACTCCCACTGGAGTACCTCATTCACCCCACTTTCCATGTGTCACAACCATAGTTTGAACCTTCCTTTGCCTCTACAGAATCTGCCCAGGAAGAACCCCCCCTTACTGCTCCTTGCTGAGGAGGGAGCTAATTACAAGGTTAAAGAGATCCTGTGGGCCCGGTGCCATGGTGATAAGTTAGAATATCTGGTTGAATGGGAAGGGTATGAACCAGAGGAACGATCTTTGGTGATAAGGGACATTCTGGACCCTCAGCTCATTCATGAGTTCCATCAGGTTAACCCACAAGCCCCAGCACCTCGAGGAAGCGGGAGACCACCGCTTGTTTCGGCCCTCAGGAGCTGGCCATCAGGAGGGGGGTACTGTCACGGATCTGGCAGGTCCTATCACGCCCTCTCAGTCACTACGGCGATGTCTTGAATACTATTCATGCTCACCTGTCTTCTATTCCAAGTTCATCACTCCCGCTACTTAAACCCACGCCTTGAACACTCTGTGCCCAAGCTCGTTCATAGAAGCTAAAGAACAGCGAAAGACTGAATAATTCTAATACTGTTAGTTATCTGTTTTTTCACCTGTTTCTGTCTGTGTTCTAGTGTTCCCAGAATCCCGATCGTGTCTGCTGTGTCGTGCGCCTTACTGTTTGTCTGTGTCAACACTGTGTCAGCGTCTGTGCCCAAGACATCAGGCACCTACTCTTCCCGCACTCTCTCCTATCTGTGTGTCACTCTCGCAAGAATAAAGGATCTGTGCTTAGAGTGAATTACCTTTCTGTGGTTCTCTAGCATAACAGCATTTGCATTGCATGTTTTTGGAATAAGAAACACCAAGCCTGTTTTGAGAGAAATTCTTTTTACAGAATTAATTTGTTTATTAGCAGTAGCAGTAAGTTCCTGCTATTGACAATGTTATAGTACCTATAAACAATAATCTTTTTATCAAAATTCCTCTTTGATTGTATTCAAATGTGACAGAGTACAGACCTCACATCAGCACGATCAAAACATTTTGATACTTATCTAATTCAAACAGATGCAAATTAAATTTGTAAAACTAAATGCTGGATCATCATAAAACAGCAAAAAGAACAAACATGTGGTTTCTGTAAAACTTTTTTGTTATTAATGAGTAAAATTAAACAAAAAAAGCGATGATTTCTTCCCAGATCAAGCTAAACTATAAATCCGACTAGGACACCAGGAACGAGGCAACATCATAGAACGCACATTGATACAAACGCATACACAACCACAAATACGTAAGAGTAACCGCAGGTACGTGTAGCTACACATACCCATACATAATAACCCACACAGAAGTTAGTGCGGTGCTTCGTTAAATAGCACGCCATCGCCCGGGGGTGAGAGCATTCCTTCAATCATAGGGTGATGGTGGCTTCTGACATTGGAGGTAGTATCATAACACTACCCCCTAAAAGCCCTAGGACATATAACAGGCAAGAAAACAATTGTACAATTTAAACATACTCTGAAAACTCAAAAATGAACAGAACTGAAACGAAATGCTAAGTTAAACATACAAAAGTAATCTAAGCAAAACTAATATAATCAAAACTAATCTAACCAAGAACAAGACTAACTTAAACCAGAACATTATTAATCTAAACAAACCACATACAAAACTAGTCTAAACAAAAACTAGTTTAAACTAAAAAAAAAGAGGGTGGAGGCGGGTGCAGGTCCATGTAAAATCCATAGCCTGTGGGGTACCAGAGGACCAGGGGAACTATCGCAGTTCCAAGGCCCTAGACATGGCAAAGTTGCATTTGCCAACATAACAATGTCAGACCAACATTTTGACTTACGACTGTATATATGAGATGCTGTACATATGTCAGGATAAAATTATCTGCATTTATCACTTGCTGTGTTGAAATAAATAAACTTACTGATATTTACACTTTGACAATCAGATATTTCATCAGGTTTTTATTGTAACTGAGGAAGAAGCATGTACAGCGCGTACATAGAATGAACAATCGGGCTGACATTTAGTGAAGCTTTTGCTGTTCATTACTTCTCTATGTTGTTTATATTTGACACATAAGCATTCTTCTGTGACTGTCGAGCTGAAAGGTTAACTGCAGTAGAAAAAAATACTGCCTCTTCACAGCTCCAGTTTTCCTCTTTTAATGCAAACAAATATCCATTCATTGACTCCTACATAATATCAAAAATGACAAAGAATGCATTCAACAAATGTTTAACCCTAAAGTTGTTAACAATACTGCAGAATACCTGGCTCTAAAAAGCTTTAAGCTATAAAACTATTCTTTGTATTATTTTTAACTGTGTTAAAAATAATTAAAAAAATAATACCTGATGAAATATCTGCTTGTCAAAGTGTAAATATCACAGTAGTATTTTTAACTGTGTTAAAAATAAAGGTTTAATGGTTAAAATATATTGATATTATATATTATTATATATATTTATATGAATATAAAATAATTTGGCAGACACCCGTATCCAGAGCAACTTACAAATGAGAAATTATGGGTTAAGAGCATTGCTCAAGGGCCCCAGTGGTTGCTTGGTGATGCTGGAACCCTGGTCTTTCGTATATCATTCCAACAAGCTAACCACTAAGCCATCACAACACAGGAAAGTAGTCGTGTTTACAATAAAGTCACAGAAAGACTGGTATCTCTTGGAAGAATCTACAGGCAAAATGGCATTTTCAGCAAATAAAGGAATGATCAATATTCATTCATCTTCTTACCCGTTTATTCCATAAATCAGGGTCACGGGGGTCTGCTGGCACCTATCCCAGTTCACATAGGGCGAAAAGCATAACAGTTTGCCAGTCCATCGCAGGGTACACAGACAAACAACCACTCACACAAAAATCCACTCCTATGGGCAATTCTGATTCACCAATCAACCTAATGTGCTTATTTTTGGATGGTGGGACGAAACCAGAAGCTTGCGGAGAGCATGCAAACTCGACCTTCTTGTTGTGAGGTGACCGTGCAAACCATTACGCCACCGCGCCACCCATGATCAATATTACTTAACATACATCTTTTTTGTTTTAGAAATAAAAATGTTGACAAGAAAGTTAACCGTATACAGTCCCTGACAAAAGTCTTGTCACTTATGTACAAATTGACCTGAAGAGGCGTTGAAATAAATTTCTAATCAGGATTTTTTTTTTTTTACAAGAAATGGCTCATTTTAATCCCAAAAACTTTTGTAATAATGTTTCAATGCAAATCTAAACTGTCAAAAAGTATTCTAATACTAATACAATTGTAATTTTAGCAAAGGCATAAATGTTTTCACCTTGTCTTCACCTCAAGCTTAACCTGTAACTAATGCAGTTACAGTTTGGCATTTGGCAGACGCTACTATCACCTTTTTTTTTTTTTTACAACTAATCAATTATAGGTTAAGGGCCTTGCTCAAGGGCCCACAGTTGGTTGCTTGGTGGAGATGGAAAACAAAACCCAGTCTTTCTGGTATTCGTCCAACACCTTAACTACTAGGCTACCACTTCCCACATAATAATGCATCAATTGGGTCTCAGGTGTGTATGAACATAAGGACCTTCACATCACATCAACATCACATCAACCACATAGATCTCTGCAAAGATGCCTAAGTTTCCCCCTGAGACTAAGGTGTTGATTATCAAGAGGCTGAAAACCAGATCCACTGCTGATGTGGCAGACACCTTTAATGTGTCTCAGTGTCAAGTACAGAGAATAAAAAAAAGATTTGAAGAGACTGGAGACATTTTTGACAAGCTCAGGTCAGGCATACCCCACAAGACAACAGCTTGAGAGGACCATTTGTTGGCTCAAAAAAACCCCAGCTCATTTTCCTCTATCTCTACCTGGTCACCTGAAGTCCCTGTGTCAACCAGAACAGTTTGTCGGATTCTGTCTCAAAATGGTCTCCATCGTCGAATCTGTGCTCAGAAGTAAATAAAAGACAATTGAAAAACGATGTGGCAAGGCCCACAGCCTGCTAAAAGAATGGCAGGAGGTGGATTTTTCAGATGGATCTTCTGTTGAGTTACACCACAGTCGCCGCAAATATTGCAGAAGACCCGCTGGGGCCCGCATGGATCTGAGATTCACCCATTAAACAAAAGTTTGGTGGCGGAAAAATCATGGTCTGGGGTTACATCCAGTATTGGGGTGTGCGAGAGATCTGCAGGGTGGAAAGCAACATCAATAGTCTAAAATACCAAGAAATCTTAGCTACCTCTTGTATTCCAAATCATAAAAAAGACCAAATTTTGCAGCAGGATGGTGCTCCATAGCATACTTTCATCTCCACATCAAAGTTCCTCAAGGCGAAGAAGATCAAGAGGCTCCAGGATTGGCCAGCCCAGTCACCAGACATGAACATCATTGATCAAATGTGGGCTAGGATGAAAGAGGAAGCATGGAAGACAAAACCAAAGTATATTGATGAACTCTGGGAGGCATGCAAGACTGCTTACTTTGCTATTTCCTGATGTCTTTATCAATAAATTCTATGAATCCTTGCCAAACCGCATGGATGCAGTCCTTTAAGCTCATGAAAGTCATTAAAGATATTACATTTGGATATCACAGCACCACTACTTAATTTACTGCCATATTTTTGTATTTGCAAAATTTCAATTTGTTCAATTTCTGTGACATAACTTTTCTTGTGCCTGTCTGTCTTGATTAAATGATAAACCTTTTTACAGTCAAACTAATCTATTTCAGTGCATTAAACATCAATTGAGATGGTTTTAGCTTTTCATATGAGTTTTTTCTAACACCAATCAAATAATTAAAAATTCAGGTTAATAGCAGGTTAATAGCAAGGTTAATACCTTGTTAATGCAAAATAAAGACTAAATAGACCCAATGTCAAACATAGAGTTGACATGTCAACACTTGGTTAAACACACGCACGCACGCACGCACGCACACACACACACACACACACACACACACACGCAGACACTGGTCTCTGTCTGACCCATGTCTGAACCCGCATAGAGTAAAACTCTCTATTGTGGGAAGCAGGAATATATCATTAGAATGTCTGGTCTTGTCTATTTAGTTACTATTTTAAACAGCTCTTAATTTATGAAAATGGCAGTGTTGGCCTAATTAAAGGACATTGCCAATGGCTGAATCAGAAGTGAACTTGTTTTTAGGGACCACAGTGATGATCACTGGCTTATCAGCAGAATGAGATTTCCAAGGGCTATTTCCTTGGAACTCTGTGCTGAATTTCAATAGACCGATGGCAAGGAGCCGGGCATCTGCCAAACTCGCAATAATAATTTTTGGTGTGTTATTAATTCTACAGCACTACATTCTAAATAAGATTGTTTTCTCTATTCTACCTTTGACAGCAACAGAACCTCTAATTCACTGTCAGTAACAATACAATTACAGCATTTGGCAGATGCCCTTATCCAGAGTGATTTGCTCAGGGGCCCACAGTGGTGCTGGGAATTGGTGCCTGGTCTTTCTGGTGTTAACACCTAGCCACTAAGCCTCCACTTCCCTGTGAAGTTTTGTTTCTTTCCCACTTTTGCCATTGCTGTTTGATTTTGCTGTAGTGGACTCATTACAAATTGAAATTAATTTATTTAAGATAAAAGGCAGGGTGGAGTTTGGTGCTTATAATTGTTAATTGGAATGTACAAAGAGAGTATGCATGGGATTTTATTTTTTATTTATTTACATTTTGTCGATATGCAATATTTTTGCATTGTAACGGAAGTAGTTCCCCCCGATCACCACAAAAGGGCCTTCGCCCGAATTCAGATGAACTTGTCATATTTAAGTTAGCCGTTACCATAATTTCCTGTACAACTTTACTGAATGCTTTCTATGTTTCTGTACCTGACTCTGTTTTCTGACCCTAAGTCTGTTTATTCTGAGATTTGCTTCACGATTTAGATTTACTTGCTTGGATTATCTGTTTAACTGTGCACCGGACCTTGCCTGTATTGTGACTATGTTTCTGCTTGCGTCTGTAATTCAACGCACGTCTTTCACATGACATCCCAGGTCTTTGCAACGTATTGTCAGCCTGCCTGAATGCTGATCATTTTGTGCATGTTGCTATAGTTTCTGACTAATATTTCTGTTTTTTAGCAATGTGTATTTGCGTTTGGGTTTGTTTGCTTTTGTTGCTTAATTTATACACATTTTTTTTCATTTAGTCTGCTTTGTGTTTACCTCTATGAATGGATCCTTCTTTTGGCATTCATGACAGCGCTTTACAGATCTTTCCAAAAATATGTTTATTTAATACTTTGAACAGTATTTATTAACAAATCAGAATTTCCATAATTTATACTTCAATTGATGTGATACTCTCTTCTACAAATGAAGCGAACGATTTTATGATTTGTTTTCCTATAATGTGTAAAAGTATGAATATGAAATACTAAAAAAATATTTGTATAAACACATGCAGTAGTCACTTGAGTGCCACTGGGGATAAAATCCAGACTTTTATAAACATGAGCCATGACCGCTCAGGCAAGTATGCAAATCTGTTTTATTTCTGTGCCCTACCCCTAAAGTTCATGAGAGAGAGAGACATTCAAATCAAGAATAAAAAATAATTTATGTAACTGGCACATTAAGATCGCTTCATACTTCAGAAGACATGAAATTAAAACATTGGCCCATAGCCTTCCTTCGCTAATGGACAGAATATCTCTGCTAAAAAGGAAAGCTTGGATGAGTTTGAAGCTGCAAATAAAGACCAAGTCAAAATATTAACTAAAACTGGTAGTAAAGAAAGAAAAGCTTGTCTCTATACAGTGAAAAAAAATATTTTTAAGCAATTAAAAATTACATTTGTTTGACTACAAAATATGGTTCCTACTAATTAGTACAGCTAAGTTTCAGTTATACTTCCAACTCAAAGTCCTTAGTGACTACTTACACTACAGTTTAATCAGAATATAAGTAGAGAGTGGAAACAAAGCTGTCTGGTCTTCAATTTCTGTAAATTAGGTTTCAAGCCCCACTACTGATAATCTGCCACTGTTGCGCTCTTGAGTAATGCCTTGAACCCTCTCTGTTTTATTACTGACCCAAATATTAGCAACAAATTTATTGCAAATACAAAAATATGTCTGAAAATTAAGTAGTGGTGCTGTGAGACCTAAATTTAATATCTTGTATGACTTTCAAGAGCTTCAAGGACCATGTGCCATGCGGTTTGTCAAGGATTCATTCAATTTATTGATGAAGTCATCAGGAAATAGCAAAGTAAGCAGCCTTGCATGCCTCCCAGAGTTCATCAATATACTTTGGTATCGTCTTCCATGCTTCCTCTTTCATTCTAACCCACATATGCTCAATGATGTTCATGTCTGGTGACTGGGCTGGGCACTCCTGCCACATCTTCTTCGCCTTGAGGAACTTTAATGTGGAGATGAAAGTATGCGATGGAGCACCATCCTGCTGCAAAATTAGGCCTCTTATGGTTGAGAATATAAGAGGCGGCTAATATTTTTGGTATTTTAGACTATTACTGTTGTCTTCCACCCTCATACTGGATCTAACCCCAGACCATGATTTTTCCACCATCAAACATCAATGTTTTCTGGGTGAATCTCGGATCCGTGCGGGCTACTATATGTCTCCTGCAATATTTGCGGCGACTGTGGTGTAATTCAATTCATTCATCTGATTCATCTGAAAAATCCACCTTCTGCCACCTTCAAGCGTCCATCCTTTAAGCTGGCTGTGGGCCTTTGCAAATGCCACACGGTTTTTCAACTGTCTTCTGTTTAGTTGGTTTCTGGGCACTGATTCGACCATGGAGGCCATTTCGAGAGAGAATCCAACTGTTCTGGTTGACACAGACTTCAGGTGACCAGGTCTCGTGGAGCTCTGCTGCAGTGGAAAATGGGCTGATCTTGAATTTTCGAGCTGTCCTCTCAAGCAGTTGTCTTGTGGGATCTACCTGACCTGGGATTGTCAAAAACGTCTCCAGTCAATATTTCTTTTATCCTCTGAACTTGACGCTGAGACACACTGAAGGTGTCTGTCACATCAGCAATGGATATGGTCGTCAGCCTCAGGGGGAATCTTGGGCATCTTTGCTGAGTCCTCGTTGCAGTTAATGTGAAGGTCTAGTGTCCTTGGGTTCTTTTTATACACCTGAGACCTAATTGATCCATTATTAGTCACAGAAGAAGCTCACATGACAAGGAGACAACACTTATGTCTTTGCAAAAATATATCCAATGGGCTTTACCAAGCTGTGAATATTAGAAAACTTTTTAACAGTTTCGTTTTTGTACTGACGCATTATTAAAAACTGTTGGGATTAAAATGAAACATTTATTGTAAAATCTTGATTAGAACTATATTTCAGTGGCACTTCAGGTCAATTTGTACACAAGCGACAAGACTTGTCAGGGACTGTTTGTCTGACTTGGTGAGGTCTACTTAAGCAGGTATAAATTAAACCATCTTTAGAAAGTGAGTCACATGTTGTGTAATATGGCCAACTGTGATGCAAGCTGCTAACTCTCAACTCAGCCAAAAAGTCTCAGACTGAGCCAAAGATGGAGCAAAACAACACAAATAAACTTTGATTTAGAGGTTAATAATTAAGCAACTTATTCTGCACCAAGGCTAGATATTTTTAGGCTCATATTTCCAGATTTGCTTACAGTTTTCCTTTCACTATTTATGAAAAACTGGATATTTTAAATACTATGGCAAACTATTTAAACCTAAATACTAAATAGACCAGATTTAACTGCAGATGCAGCTAACTTTTCAGGCTTCACAATATATTGAAATTATATTCAAGTATACTCAATTGCAAAATAATTGGTAAGTTAATACTTCAAATAGTATTGCATTTACTTTTCTTTGACGCAAGTTAATGAACAAGCTGCACAACATGGCTAATTTTGATAAACCGCAGCTTACAAATATGGCTGTATTTCAGTTTCAAATGAGACCACATGCAAATTAAGTAAAGCCTGTAAATGACAACTCAAAGGGAAAATGCTACAAATCTTAAATATTATCCTACTGCATATCAAATATCATAATATTTAGCATGCCACTGCATATAATATTTTTCAATTTCATGCAGTCCTATTAAAAATTGTCTTTAATACCTGCCCCATGTTTATGCACACAACATTTTATGGAAGTTAGAAACATGCAGTTGTTAAAAGCGACTCAGTTACTGAAAAGTCAGAATTAGATTATGATCAAGCAATATCCAGAGCTTTGATGTTAAAAAATGAGCAAATGAGACATTAATTAAAACCACAGGGGTAAAAGCATCGTCTGTCCAGGCGCTGGAGACAAGCTATCAGTGCTATTAGTTACTTATCCACATTTGCATTAATGATGAGTAGCTTCACTATGCTGAAAGTGCAGCTTGTTTTCTTCCTCATTCAAAAATTCTGTTAACCTCTAACAAATTTAAACACAGTGTGTAAATATATTTACTTAATTACATTAATTAAAGTATTTTGTTTTGAATTATATGTTGTTAAATTTATGGCAGCAGTTTACTTTTTTCCTTATATTTCATTTTCAAAGTTAATCTTTGTCTTGTTTGTTTATTTCCTGTTTCTTGACCCTTGTTCCCCTAGTGTTTCCTGTCATGTGGTTCCTATGTCTAGGTGCCATGTTGTGATTGGTTGTTGTCTATTGAGTTCAGGTGTGTCTTGTTGACTTGATTGTTTCTTTGTGCATTTAAGATGCTGACTTATTATTTGATACTACACATGGGAAGGTTTGTTAAGATTGGGTCATTTGTGGGTCAAGTTATGTAAATGTTTAGTAAATGTTTAGTTAGTGTTTGTATTGTTCTGTTAATTTTTCGGGTTATGTTGAGTTAAGCACGTTTTGTAAATTAACTGCACTTTGTTTTTTCAAAGACTGTTACCCATACAGGTGTATTGAAACACATGCATTATTATCCAATTATCTGTGCAGAAGCCTGTTCTGCAATAAACTGGGTTTGGTGCTCAGAAATTGAGAAATACCTGAATAAATTGAGTGAACTAAGTTCCTACACTAAATTCCTATGTATATAAATGATTGCTCTAACATTTATTTCCTATTTATGTAGGCAAGTTCAGCTGAAATACTAAACAACATAGTCAATCCTTTATATGACTGAGAAATATTTAAGGTATGATAGAAAAATCAGCTCATATGCTACAGGCAGCTAATCCTGCATACATTAATATTGAGTTTGGAGCAGTGAAATAACTGCACTAGTGTCTTTGTCTCTTATTCACACATCCACATGTTGAGCATAGTCCTATTACAACAACATTGTTGAAAATTGACCTCACACATGGACAGTTTTTGAGATGTATGTACACCAGTGCTTTTTTACCCTAGGGTTATTTTGCTTAACCTTGCCTCTCTCCTATGTGCCTTTCAATGATATCTGCATTTCAAATGCCAAAATGATTCCCTTTGGGCATGTTTAGAAGGCACTTAAGTAGGATGATCATATTAACAAAAACTCTTCACCGTGCATTACTTCAAGGTCATAAATATAGATTGTACTTAAGGTCAAATAATCAACAACTTTTACTCCTATGATAATTAATAAATGAATTATCAGTTGAGCATTTCAACGAAACTCAGAAGCTATGAAAACACAGCTCTGCTTAATGAAAAAGGGGGGTTAAACATGGGTACCATGACATTTCCCAATTGTAAGAACAAAAAAACACTGAATGAGGGAAATCAAAATGATAGACATGAAGCATAAACAACAGGAAAGAAAAAAGAAAATATATCTGTCAGTGACTGATACACTTAAAGAGGAACAGATAAAGACAGTTAAACACAAAAATCAAAGACAAGTGACAGAAAGCTGTGAGTCTGAGCTGCGGATTTAAGAGATGGATGGGCAGATAGCTGCATCTTTTTGTACAGTGTTTTTTAAATGGCACTGTAAAAATCAATACAGAGCACTGATCCATAGCCTTACACTTTGACACTTACACTTTACACTGTATTTAAACATATATATCAAGAATATTTCCTGATTCAACACTGCATCACCAGCATTGTGACCTGTGCAGATAATTTCAGATGTGTCGTTATAGATAGCATCAATAACTTTATATGTTCTACTGAACATGGTAGATTAATGGGTTGTAAAGTATTCAAAAAGAATGCATTTTTCATCAAATTTCATAATACATATAAATATATATATTTTTATTAATTATATTTGCCTTGTGTGCCACATACCAATTTACACAGCAAAAAGTCCAGTGTTGATTTAACTTTCCAGAGTTAAAGTTTACAAACTTTACAAAGTAGTTACAAATTTAACACTTTATTAGAGTTCATTTTTTACTCTAGAAAGTGTTAAAATAACACTTAAATGCATTCAAAATTCATCACTTATCAGATGCATGTTTTAGCTGGGTACAACTACTTATACTCTGTTCTGAAAATATCGAAAACACTTAGAAAGGAACTGAAAACACAAATGAATTCATCCACTTGTTTGTTTTTAATTCTTCCTTGCAGTACACTTAAAAGTTTTATTAAAACATAAAAGAAGGTATAACATACAAACATTCATTGGTAAACAGCTAAGCTGATGCTAACAATTCAATTACATTTTGAGAAAAAAAAAATGATAAATTTGGTTAAAATGTGGGGCTGCGTTCAATAATGTTTGTGTTGCCTTGCCATAGAGATTAGTGAATAACAAATATCAGTCAGGCCATCAAGTGAATTATTTTGTTTAAGCCGACCTAAAAATTCAAAAAGCAGATTTATTCACAAACCTAACATCATTATTTTACATGAAATTTATTTTGGTACTTAACCAATTACATCCAAAGATCGAAACAAATACTATTTATTATCTTTATCATGGCAAACACTTTTAATGTAAGACATCTCTTGTTAGGTCAGTCACAGAGTCAGATAATCTGATAAAATAGCATTAGCCAAAATAGCATTTTTACATTCATACCATATTGTTGTGAGGCGACCATGCTGACCACTACACCACCGAACCGCTTAGCATGTTTACCCTTGCATAAATTTCAGGAACGATTCCCTTCCGGATTACATTCTAGATTTGTTGTGTTATTGTTACACCCTGCCGCTCTTACAAATTTCTGACCGGAGTTTCAGTCTCGCCTCCTCTCTTTACTCTAAGCGCACCGGAGTCAGTTTATTCTTGTCAGTTTAAATAATCAACCTCGATGGGCCGTTTTGACCACCACCACGGACTGCGCAGCAAAAGGTCTGTATTCTTTTTTATACAAGGCCCCAAAGTTATGGTATGTCTACCAGCTTCTGTCCTAGAATCAGGCACAATCTATTTAATCAGACATGAATTTTCCTTAGATAAATGAGCTGATAAGGAGGACTTATAGATGTTGGGCATTATGGTTTGCAACATTTGCATTTACAGAATGTCAGACGCTCTGGTCTTGAGCGACCTACATTAGATCTCTTTTGTATAACTGGACAAATATGGGTTAAAGGCCTTGCTCAAGAGCCCACAGTGGTGGCTTGGTGGGAGTGGGAATAGAATACCCAGTCTTTCTGGTATCAGCCCAACACCTTATCCACTAAGCCACAACATCCCATGGTGATCTGGTATGTTCATTCATTCATTCATTCATTCATTCATTCATTCATTCATTCACCTTCTTACCTGCCCATTCCCTCACAGGATCACAGAGGTTTCCTGGAGTCTATCCAGGTCGCCAGTCCATCACAGGGCACATGAACAACCACTCACACACATTTACTCCTATAGGCAATTTAGAATCACCAATCACCTAATTTACAATTTTTTGCACTGTGGGAGGAAACTGGAGTACCCAGAGGAAACCCACACAAGTGCGGCGAGAACATGCAAACCCAGCACAGAAAGACCCCTGGCTTGGGAATTGAATCCAGGACCTTGTTATGAGGCAGCCGTGCGAACCACTAAGCCACCACGCATATGTGTGAATTAAATTAAAATAAATAGAACAGAATTTTTAAGTATTACAAAATAATTACAATGAAAAATATTTTTTAAACACATTTACAAAAATTCTCCATTTCTCTGACCAGGAGACGTGGCGCTTTAGTGTGTGTTGTATGTATAGCTTGCGACTCTCTACAGCTCTTACTCTCTTCCTTTGGTTTGGTTGACTGTTATCACTGAACATCCTAAGCTGTCTGATGCAGCAGTTACATTAATGCTTCCATTTGCAGTGACTTATATGTGCGAGTTGCTGAACTAAATTGACGGCGGTAAAAAAATAAAGACCAGAATTACCTGAGGTGGAGGATAAGAAGAATAATTACCTGAGGTGGAGGATAAGACTTCAGGCCTGCGGTGTTCCACATTGAACCGCACCGTTAACTAATTCAGAGTAACTACCCGTTTGCATATTATTTTATCACATCACATTACATTTTTTTTATAATATTTAGAGATATGCTGTTGTTATTTAAAGAATTGTTTAAATAAATTAAGGACATATAGCTAGCTTGTGCCCTGTTTGCATTTAGTTATTGTGAAAGAGTGCACACTAAGCCAGCACTTGCACACCGTGTACACTATACAAGAATCATTATCCCCCAATGCTACTTTCTCCAGGGCTGTTTTTCTGTTATTGATGACACTTTTGTCACTACAGAAAAAAATAACACAAATATGAAACAAAAATGTTATGTTGGTTGGGGAGCAGTCCAAAAGGTTTTTATAGAAGCATTAATTCTGTTTTTACTTTTTGTCTTCACACTACCTTGACATTAAAGATCAGCTGCACATAACAGAGATAGCTTCTTGTTTGTAGTTCAAATCTTGCAGATCTTTTGTAAATGATCAAAATTAAAATCTTTTCTATTCTTTTTGTAATATAGAATAAATTTAATTCCTATCTTGCTTTCTGAAAAAAATGATAGTGTCCGTCAAAAATTATTTACTCTTCAGCGCTATTATTTTGTAGTTCCTGGCACAGACCCCAACAAATACACTCAACAGACAGCTTTAACTAGTAGCCAAACCGAGCAGTCAAACAGAAATGCTCAACTGCCTACTACTCTGGCAAGGTTACAGAGAGGGCAAACAAACAGCGGTACTTCTCAAAACTGTAGCCCTCAGCATCCATCATCACTCAACATTTATCCATCACTTCATAGACACATTACAGAATATCAGCAGTGTTTATCATCCTGTGGCTTAAAATCAGAAAAAAGAAAAATAGATAAAAAGCTGCTGGGACTGTGAGACAATGTAAACAGAGACACAGCAAAAATGCAGATAAATTTCAGGAGACAAATGAAAATGTACCAAGCTATTGGCTTATATGACCTAGTTTATCAGATGAAGCTATCTTTACACAGCTAAAATTACACACTAACACTCCTAACCTTAAGTCACACTTTTTAGAACAATGTGGGCATATTCAAAAGGCAAGAAATTGACCGAAATTACTTGCTTCCATTGACAGACATCTTTAAATAGAGCATCCACACCTGCATCTCTCTGCATACGCTCCAAAAAAAACATAGACATCTTTAAATAGAACAGCTCCACCTTTTCCATCAATAAAATGTCCTTCTATGTAAGTTCCTTCACATCCTCTGGAAGGCTTAAAAGTGAAATATTGGAAAGATCGTGTGGGGACATGGCTTTGGCGTTTCCTCTTGCTATAAAATGGTTGTTGTGTCTGTGTGGTATTACTAGTGACCTTGTGGCATGTGACAGCCACATTACTATTTGGGAGCTGATGTGACAGTCTGTAGTAATTCATTCTCTGTCCAGGTGTGTGTGTCCTGTTTACTTTAGAAACAATTGTTTGGAAAATGCAGCAGTACATTTGTTTCTGATTACAGAGTCACTCAATATCAGAGTTCTGAACTTGGCTGTGATCTGGGCTGAAAGCTGCTGTCAGCTTGACCTTCAGCACCTGTTAGCTGCTGACTGATTTGATCTATGTTCACATTAGGGGACTTTTTAGTCATAATGCTTCAAACCTGTTCTCAAATGTATAGCCATATCTGGGGTGGAACATGCTACTACTAGCAATACAATACACTTGTGACAGTTTGATGTCTCAAATGACTTAAGTTTTCCAGTCTCGGCTTGTCTTTTTCACTTGCCATAAATAATCATGAGACTCCCCGTCTGTATGCTGACAGTGTCTGCAATGTTTTGCTTTATTCTTAAAATTCCAGGACCATGATTGTTTGTACAAGGTAGTAGAAGTTAATGCAAAAAGGCATATTTTCTATTGTGTATCAGTAATGTTGCTAGCAGCTGTATACAACAATCCTTATTTAATAGTAGAATTCCTATCCAAACATTTTCAGCTTTATTTTATCTCAGAAAAGTAGGTAGAAGAAGAAAGTAGAAGAAGAAGAAGAATCCCCAGCTACTAAGTCTTCATTCAAGCGGTGTTACTGCAGTTTCTGTCAAGATGTAGAATGTATGATGGCTTCTGCAAGTGTTTCTTTAGCAGTTGCTGTGTAAAGCTGAGAGTGGGGGCACAGGTGGTAAACAACACATGTTTTTGTGTGTATTAGTGGAAGACATTACAGGAGATAGTATAATAAACTTGTTTGATATCAGGTGTACCATTTACAGCTAAACACACACTGTCCACCAGCACTGGGTTTAGAACTAAAAAATATCTATTAAATAAAAGAATAATCCATCCTAAACAGCTTCAATATTAACCAGTATTATTGATGTATGATGTGTGGTGCCTTTATTGTACCATACAATATTTAGAAGGAAAATGTATTAACTGTGACACTATTTTGTACTTCATTCATTCATTTTATTACCCGCTTAGTCCCCAATTCGTGGTCACAGGGGTCTGCTGTGCCTATCCCAGCACACATAGAGCGAGAGGCGGAGAGTACACCCTGGACGGGTCGCTAGTTCATCTCAGGGCACTATTTTATACTTTGTGGTCCAATATAAAAAATTCCATACTGTAGTTTAAGAGAGATTAGCAGGAACATGAACATGTGGTTTAGTCTCAGAATCAGAATACTTTTAGGTCGCTCTGAGAATCTACATTGATAAGTGAACTGTATTTGTCATGTTAAGTGTTAAGAGAGGGAAAGCTAAAATTGCTATAAAAATGAAAACAACCCAATCAGGTCTACTATAGGAGCGTTTGCTTGGGAATGAGCAACTAAGCAATGTGCATACTCATAGAGGGGAATATTGAGCTGAGCATCAGTCACAACCTCTAATTCGGGCTCACAGGGGTAGGCTGGAGCCTATCGCTGTGCACATACACACAACGATAGACAGGGGTATACCCTGGACAGGTTGCCAGTCCTTCACAGAGCCACACACACTCACAAATCAACCTTATGTACATGTTTTGGACTGTGGGTGGAAACCGGAGAAAACCCATGCAAATGAGGAGGGAACATGAAAACTCAGAACAGAAAGATCCCTTGCCCACGAATCAATCCCAGGTCCTTCTTGTTGTGAGGTGACCGTGCTAACCATTACAAAATCGTGCCGCTCATTGTTATATCATGTCACATCCAAATATCTTATAAGTATGACATAGATGTAACTTTAAAATGGTCAGAAAAAGGCAGAAACATTATATTATTTACATATTTTTATTAGATTTCCTGTTTGACATTAATGATGTTTTTCCTATGAAAAACATATGTTGTATCTGCATAAGAATAATGCTAGTGCCATATTGAAAAATCAAATAAAAATGAACAGTACTCGCACTCACATTAGACACTTTTGACTAGACACAATATCCAGAGTGGAGCAGTACAAACATGGTTAATGGTAGCTAGGTAGCTAGTATTATTAAATGATAAAAATGTGTTGTAAGCTGTTCTGGTCATTACTGAACAGAAATGTAATTTAAAAAAATAACAGTAAAAGCCCATGGGCAAACCATTAACTAGTTGTCACATGAAGTTGACTTTTAAAAAACCTGAAACCACTTCGAGAAAATATACATGTAATCTTCATAAAAAATTCAAAGAGAAGATCTCAAGATGTATGTTATACCAGTTACAGTTGGGCCTCGTGTCTTGCTCAATACAGATATTGAAAGAGAAGATGGTGAGGAGGAGTTGGTGTTACATCTACAGTGTAATAAACACAGATGTTGAGCTGATGTTAATTTAAAAGCAACTTACGAATGTTAAGTGAATGTATATGACCATATAATGGACATAGTGTTTATGATGTCTATACATGACATAATCATGCGGCATGGAGGCTGTTGTCTCACAACAAGAAGGTTTTGGGTTCAAATCTCAAGTCTTTCTGTGTTTGCATGTATTCCCTGTGCTTGCATTTCTCTGGATACTCCGGTTCCCACATTCCGAAGTACGAGTGTCGGGTTGACATGAAAATATCCTTGGTGCAATGATAAAATCTAACGATGATAAAATAAATTATTTATAATCACACGTTACCCAAATGAAGGATAGATTTACTCAAGGATTCATCCTTATATATAATTGTTTTTCTTGCTACAGTTGACCCTGACTTGCTTTATACAAACGACGTATATTTTGAGTCAAGCAGCATGGTGGCGTAGTGGTTAGCACAATCGCCTCGCAACAAGAAGTTCCTTTGTTCAATTTCTGGGCCAGCATCTTTCTGTGCAGTTTGCAAATTCTTCCCATGCTTGCTTGGGTTTCCTCCGGTTACTCCAGTTTCCTCCCACAGTACAAAAACATTTAAATTAGGTTGATTGGTGATTCTGAATTGCCCATAGGAGTGAATGTGTGTGTGTGAGAGTGGTTGTTTGTCTATGTGTTGCCCTGAGATGTCCAGGGTGTATCCCCGCCTCTCACCCTATGCACGCTGGGGTAGGCTCCTGTGGCCCCAAATTAGGGAGGAAAGGGGGGTAAGAAGACGAATGAATGAATGAATGAATGAATGAATGAATGAATGAATGAATGAATGAATTAAATTTCTAATAGTCTAATATTATTTTTTAAATATTCTGTTAATCTAATTCAAGACAATGTATAGTTGTTAAAAGCACATAAAACCGTATACAATTTATTTATACTTTATTCCTTGTGTCATTGATTGTTTAGGCAATGGAGAACGTCCTGTACATTCCTCCTTCATATTTAGTCACTGACAAGCTATAAATATTTGTATGTTTTAGCTTGGAATTAAAAAAATTGTAAATAAATAAATAGATAAGCTTTGAATTGAACTTCAGCTAAGGATAGAATGTGTATTTTTCTAAGGGTGTGTGTATGTATAGGGTATCAGCACATACAGGTAGAAAAACCGTTTGAAACATAACGGTTTCAACACAGCGACAAAAAAAGGTGCCGTTTTGTATTTTTTTATATGCTAAACATATATTTTTCTCTTTTTTTTTTAGTGAGTGTATCTTTCTGTACGGGAAGGTAAAGGGAAAAAAGTAAGTACTTACGGTTAGTGTGTGAAAGCGCTTAGCAGGTTTTAATCAGTGCTCCCGGCGGGATGAAGGAGAGAGAGAGAGGGGGGGGTGCTTTCCGAGACAGATAATAACCGTTTATAAGATAATAGCATCGAAAAGAAAGTGTTATATAACCGTAAACTGATGAGCTGCATTAAACTACCGTGTCTTGTCCGAGCAGCAGTGTGACTGTCCTCACCGCCGGGCTGCTATACAAAGAGTAGAGCTCAGCCTCCTCTCCTTCTCTTTGCTCCAATAGGCGCCGTCCTGTCACGCGCTTCCCGCGTTCACCAGCACTTAACGCTCACGCGCGTAACGTAACCACTTACTACTGGTGACAAAGCTTCCACAACCTGAAGTACAAGCAAATATGCTAGCTAATGTTACAATTATGTCTGACGGATTCATTCATTCATTTATTCATTCATTCATTTATTCATTCATTAATCTTCTTAACCGGTTTTTCTAAATCTACAAATTAATCAATATATGTGAACTGGGAATAGTGGGATCTATGAACCCAGATTATAGAATACACGGGTTAAGATAGATGAATGAATGAATGAATGAATGAATGAATGAATGAATGAATGACTGGAAATTATTTCAATTAGAGAGAAAAAAAGGAGAGATGTGCAATTCGGTTGAATGATAATGCTAAAATGAGTCATGCATATTTTCTGAGATGCCACGCATGGAACGTTATGTCCTACAAAAAGAATGTGTATTTATCAAATATACAATCTAATTACACATGGAAAATTTAGTAAGTAAATGTTTCCGAAATGGCATAGTGGATAGCACAGTCGCCTCACAACAAGAAGGTCTTTGGTTCGAATCCCGGCCGGGATCTTTCGGTGCGGAATTTGCATGTTCTCCTCGCGCTTGCGTGGGTTTCCTCCGGGTACTCCGGTTTCCTCCCACAGTCCAAAAACATGCAGA